>JAPYZC010000910.1:0-25616 GCA_030522665.1 Ichneumoninae sp. A BG-2022a
CTGAAAGAATTCTGGGGTACTTCTTGAAGTGTCTACTACGTGGCCCAGAAGTTACCAAAGTCAAAAGTTTAAAACCGTTGTTAATAAAAATTGAAGAATGGTCGAAAAAGCTGAAAAAACGGAGAGTTTCAAATTTCGGCTGTTCCTTCAAAGACCCAGTGTACACACGCAGGGTTAATATATTTCTGAAATATTTTGTAAGATTTCAAATATTGAAAATATTTCTGAAATGTTTCAGAAAGGTTTCATTGGAATATTTCGAGAGAATATTTCGGAACATTTGAAAGATTGAAAATATTTCTGAAATGTTTTGAAAATATTTCGTGCTATATGGGTTTCGATGGTGCATTATCTTATATTCACGGCCCTCGGGGGTTTTGTAAACAATACATTGAGAGAACGATCTATTAAAAATTACCATAAATCTGATAATAACCAACATGACTATCAGGTATATGGGCACTACAGCGATACCTGGTAAACATTCATATTAAACTTAACACATTCTGCTAGAAAATATGGTAATTTTCACTATCACCGATGTTACCCGAATATCCCGTCATTTTTACTAGCATATAAGATCTTCTTACTAGAAAACATAGCATTTGGTGGTGTCGCGAACGTGAATCAGTTGTTGTTGATGCTTGTGAAAAAAAATGTTAATGAACGTAAGAATCATTAATTATATCACGATATATCACAATATATCACAATATATCACAATATATCACAATATATCACAATATATCACAATATATCACAATATATCACAATATATCACAATATATCACTATCACAATATATCACAATATATCACAATATATCACAATATATAAAAAGTTGAAAAATGAAATTTTCATTACGCTTCCTAATCAAAGTTGAAAGTTGACATTTTTTATAACACTTTCTCACAATGTCCCTTTATTCGCACAGCTTTTTCTATGAGAAAGCATTTACTATATTTTCGGCTTCCTCCTAGAGGAAGTTTTGTGAATAAAGGGACATTATGAGAAAGTGTTATAAAATTTCAATTTTCAACATTTTTCAACACCAACGTCGTCTTTAACTTTTTTAGGCAAAACTGAATTGTTTTCCAAATTTTTTATATCGATCTTCCAATTTTTCTCGAGAGATCCAAATTACACCGCTAATTTTTTTTAACTCCGTCATATCCATCATCCTGTGTATTTCTTGCTGTAGAACATGATAAGTACCTAGGTTTTTGGCAATGCCAATGGGGCGTAATGAAATCGCTGTTTGAAAATACCAAAAATTACGCAATTTTCCGATTTTGGTTTTATAAGTGCCCGATAAAATTTTTCGTTAGTCGTCACTCCGGGATTGTATTCCATGTATTTTTTCACGCTGATCACTATTCTACTTCGTTACTTTATTCATAAATTAATATTTAATGAGGGAAATTGCGTCTAAAGTATAGTACTATTTTTCAAGAAATTCGAAATATTCAAAATGACATAAAATTTGAACGGGTAGATCAATTCTCTTGAAATTTTAATGGGATCATCGGATGATCATATTCCATCTGTGAACGCGTTTTTCGCCAGGTAGATAAAAAATTGTGAGTGCTAGAGCGCGAAACGACATTTTTTTATGAAATTAAAAATGGCGTACAAAATAACAACTGAACATTTTTTGATGAGATTTTGCAGAAACATTGTCTATTAACCACACATACTGTGTATGAAATTTCAGCTTGATTGGTTAGAGCGGTTCGAATTTTTCGCACGCACGAACGCACACACATCCGGACATTTTGTCTAAATGTGATTTTTCGACGTGGAACATTCTGAACATGTTTTCATTAAAATCTGGGATTTGTTTTCTTTTTACTAAAACAAAGCTTCCTCTATGAGGAAGGAATATAATATTATGGGAATTCGGTAAAAGGTTGGGGATCCTTAGAGTGGTCGACAAGCCTGTCGTTGATTATACCGGCATCTTATGATCTATGGATCAATTTTTTGGATACATAACATTTGATCGAGGAAATGCACAGTTTTGTTACGTTCAAATCGGCGAATTGTGAGTTCGCTCCGTAAGAACCATAAATGAATGGTCTGGCTTTCGGGTCGAAGCATTGGCCCTTTACCCAGGGACAGAGACCTCGACCAACTGCCGGGGATTTATTTTAGGATGGCATCCAGAGGTATTGAGCCTCTGAGAGATTATCAGAAAGCCAGAAATACATGCATAATAATATTAAACGTTTTTGGTTTAAAACTTACTCAGTGTTTAAGATTGCACGATGTTGAAACGGTTACAGAGTTTTATAGACAGAGTGAAAGAGACCCAACTTGCTCGTTTGTACTTTTAATTTCGTTGGTCTTTGCCTCGCAGGGCTAAAGATTTCGCAGCAGACCTTTGCTCGCTCTGAGTAAATTTCGGTGATACAGCAAGTTCGTTGTTCGTAGGATAACTAATTTGGTCCGGAGAATCGTGGCCTATTTATACTAGGTCTACTCCAATGCTCACTAATGCTAGAGGCTGATAATATAAAAGTAGACGAAAGATAGATTTTATACGTGCGGAAGGAAGAAAGTGTGTTTAAAGCGAAGTAGGGAGTCGTTGCTCCTTGGGTGACGAAGAAGACGATATTGGGGATTCGAAGAATAGAAATTTATGGTACCAGTAGAGTCTTTAACAGATGTGAGGAAAGTGACGTTGTCATTGTAATGTAGATCAATTCGAAAATGTAAATACATTAGTTTTTCAGGTTTGACAGATTTTACGGTTGGCGTTAATTAATGCATAGGAAGCTCGGGATAGAAGACTGAATGTTCAGGCTCGAGTCAAGGAAAATATATTCTCGCGAAGTTATTGCCTTTTAGAGTGAAACGTGAAAGATTTTATGTGAGAGGGGTGCCAAAAAAACGGGCAAATGACCTGACTCGGAAGAAGTCGTACATTCTTACAGACAATGGTCGGAGCGACTGAGCGCGGTAGAGAAAGAGAGAGACGAATACAAGAACCGTAGGCCTATGCTTTTAATGCCTGTCGCTGAGGCTGGAACCGGTTTAATTATTAGCAATTGAATTAAAAATACGTTTAAGGATATTTGGGCCAAAATCGCGGGAGGGGAATGGAAGAGGTGCTCTGCTGACCGCGTTAGTCGGTGTGCGAGTGACAACCGCAGACAAAGCAAGCGACTAGACAGAGATAGCCTTTTTCGTTTATTGCATTTATCTCAGAAACAAAACGGTGAATCTTCTTGCAATTTGGACACAATTTGTCTGATAATATGCCCTTCATTGTGCTAGGTTTTTTATTCGAATCTACCAGAAATCAGCGGAGACAATCGTTACATTCTGTCATTATCGACCGATTTCTTAAACGTGTACACAATACCATATGTAGCTTTGTACATGTATTACTAAAAAAAAATACTCGGTCACAAAATCTGAAAAAAATTGCAAACGATTCAGTGGGTCATTCCCTACAAAGTAGCAAAGTTTTATAACGTTCGAGCTGAAACGCGTTTTGGCCCAAACATCCTTAACGTACTTTATCAAAAAGAAATCAGAGATATCCAGAACTTTTCGGAACATACTCTGAACTTCTCTGATATATTGTAACTGTTGGAGTTTGTGTGGAGAAAATTGCAGAGATATTTAACATATAATAGAAAAACGAGAGAAGAATCTCGGAAAATTGATGAAAATTACCGAAACCCCCCGTTCAGAGTTTGTCAGACAAATTGTCAGAGAAATATTTTCACCAGGGTTTCTATAAGCATGCTGTTTTGGTGAATATTATTTTTTGAAGCTTATCTGCAACTTTACCTCAGACGGTTTTCAGAGTAAAATAATACTCTACGTACTTTGACTCTTCTTTACTAAATTTTGCTTCCTCATAGAGGAAACTTTTTATGAAAAAAAAATTTCGGGATTTTAATGAAAACGTGTTCGGAATGTTCCAAAACATCGTGTGTCTCAAAAAATTTAAACTCTTATAACTTAAAAACGGCTTGACCTATCGGGTTGAACTTGTACTTGTAAAGTAGATAGAGGGGTGAGTCCTCGATGTTTGGTTACATTTTTAACAAAATGCTTTCACTCATAAAAATTTCACGCCATTTGTAAGTTTGCTTAAAAACTCTGTGCTTACGGTAGCTCTTACAATTTTAGAGCTATCGGGCCAAAAAGTCGTTCATAAAGGGACTATTATCGACCAATTATCCCGATTGAATTTGGCGAGGATCGGTCGAACCGTTCAAATTTTATGAGATTTTTATTTTTTTTTTTGAACATTATGATAAATTCGTATTTTATTTAATATTGAGTTAAGAGTAAAATCAGTTGCAGTTGAAAATTGAAATCGTCGTATCGCTTCCTCATAAAAGTCGAAAATTGAAATTTTCATACGGCTCTCTCATAATGTTCCTTTATTCGCGAAGTTCCCTCTATGAGGAAGCCAAAAATATAGAAAATGCTTTCTCATACAAGAATCTTTGCAAATACAGGCACAGTATGAGAAGGCCATATGAAAGTTTCAATTTTTAACTTTTATAAGGAAACGATATGGAAATTTCGATTTACAACTTTTTTTTACTGCAGAATATGCTAAAAATGTATCGGCGAATCGTGGAAAATGATTGTCGCGACGAGGGAAGTTGCGGAGAAGATAAAATTATTGTATAGGATTGTCGTTGTACGTAAAGCAATGGAAAAAAAGTATTGTATACCTTTTTTCCATTGCTGAAAAGAAAGCAGCGTACACCTGTGGAAGAAAGATCGCGAGAAGACATCGAAAGATCCTGTCAAGCTGCTTGAAAAGCTGTTTAAGTTATGGCGAAGTACTCTGGAGGAGAGAGGAAAAGAGAGCCAGTGATGCCAAGTATCTTAAAGCTTCTTTACCCTCCGGACAGTACCTCAATATAAATGTATAGTATATACTTCAACCGGTACATTTATTAAAGGAGCGTTGGATAACTTTTAAAGCTCCGAAGAAGAGATTGTTATTATGTTAGTTTAGTGCATGAAAGTTGCAAAGTTTTCTGGATAACTTCGCAGCTCAAACTAACAACTCGTTACTTGAGATACAAATTGAGAACGTCACACTTGAAAAATAATATTCATTGGAGGAGAGCAGGGCACAGCGTGTTAAGTTCAAAGCCTTCTGAGCACGTTGGAAACATAAGTTTAGACGAAAATAATGACATAATGTTATAGTTATTATTACTAGATACAGGTCGTATTCCTTTTGTTGCTTCATTATATTTACAAATTTCTTTGAGATTGAGCGAAGATTTGTTTTTGATTATGGTAGTACATGTAGGGATGTGCACGAACGCGAATCGTTCGAACAGTTCGGGGTTCGGTTCGACAAGCTGTTGATCGAACCGGATCGAGCCAAGGTTCGACGCGGTCGAACCCGTCGATCTGTTAAAATCCGACGGAGGAGTCGAACTCGTCGAATGGTTCAAGTGTTCAAACAGTTAGAGAAGATCGGTACGAAGCTATCAAATATTGTAATGTCAATTATGTAGTACCCGAATTAGTACACGAAGAATCCCTCGAGATGTAGCTTAACGAAAGCGTTTCTCGCGATCTAGGTGTACCACAAAGACTTCCTCGAGGTCTTGTATTCTTAAATTGTTACTATCTCATATACACTGTGTTTCGGCTAATATCTGGGCATATAATTATTAGTATTTAGTTAGTAATAATATGCTCAAAGTAGTTTATAATGCGATGTTTGTATTCGAGAATATCTGTGATTGTAGTCTCTATTCTCTATATAGTAAGCATTAGTAATTCATCTCTACAATAATTGAACAACGGCGGGAGCAATATCATAGTGCAAATATACCATTGCTCATTGTTCACAGTAATATCACCACTGGCCGATCCGCATCGCGAAAACCTGAGGAGCGAGGAGCCACGTTCGCACTGAGTGGCTTCGTATCGCCGAAGATGTTTGGCTGCCTGCAGGTAATCGATTACGAGATAAGTGAGCCTACAAAGAAGTTCCGTCCAATGAACTAAAATATTCACTAAATGGTCGAATTTCGCGTCGGGTTAGTATCACTAATTGCAGAATGTATGTGCGACCCGCCGGTATATTCTTATTCACGCTCGTATATTTATATGTATATTCATGTGTGTAGTCAGCCGTGACCACACGTCGTCTATTGGCTGAGGGTTACGGCCCGGATCTTTCTTTGTGTGAGCGATCGGCTCGGCTACTAATTGTTGTTACCTCCTGTGTTCTCATGGATACAGAGATACCGCCGCGATGTTAATATTGTGTGTATTACGCGTAATTCGCAATTGCGTACGCATCATGCGGTCTGCGAACCCGCGCTTCATTTTTCGTGCGGCGTTACGCATCGATTTTGTTGCGTGGAATCGCCGTCCTATTAAGCTAATATTCTCTTCGTCGTATATCCATAGTATGTTCGAGCGAATGCCCAATAGAAAGCCGTATCCTCGTCACTATAATTGATTCAAATAATTTATTGGGGTAAAGTGAACCTTAGTTTAGCTGGGACGAACTTGCCGGTCTTTTTGAAACGGTTTAGTTTTTTTGAACCATAATATGCACTCAAGAACACTTCGTTATTAAGTCAAATACAATTTATTTAATTTAGCATGGCGACGTATAGTCCATTCAAATCTTACTCATGAAACAGTTTCTGAGAAGGTATAAGACTCGCAGGATAGTTCGTCGGTACCAACTAAAAGTTTGTCACGCAAACAGAATTGCTATTTTTCAGTTTCAGTTAATACCAAGTATTTTCTATAGCACCGATGAAATATTGGAGTTGGAACAGATAATCGCTCCTTGCTCATACGGAACCGTATGGTTGCTGATAACCTGTTAAATCGTTTATCATTGTAGTCACTTTAAAGCGATTGCTAATAAAATAAAAAATGTATTTTTTGTCGTAAACCAATGTTGATAAATATTAAACAGTTAAAAAATACGCCTTGCATACTTCACGTAAGTAATGGTTTCTTTCAACATTATAATTTTTTGTTTCTAACCTTATTACATTTAGTGAACAAACTACTTTCTAACATGCGTTTTGTTGTTTTAAAGAAATATTTATTCCAGAGGCGAGTTTTCTGTTCACTCAAAAAGGAGATGTAGTTGAAGCATCGAGAAATTTGTCCACCCAATTACATGTATAAGTTGGATAGAATACATATTTGATTCTGAAGTCTGAAATCACCTACCCAGGTGGGGTTGGCCGACGCTCGGAGTATGGCTGACGATTAGCTTTTAGTGGGCAGATTGTTATGCCCAGCATTGGCTGGGAATTCATTAAGGGTTAAACTATCGATTCACATTTACTCCAACGTTGGGCACAATAGTTGGCGAAACGCTGCTTACCAGAGTTGAGCCGGCGCTGGCATATCGTCGTAATGATGCGTGTTCGGCGACATCGAATGGACGTTCGCTCACGACGTTCGACGACTTTGGCCCAGTACCCGCTAGCGACGTTCAGCCAACGACCAACACAAAATATTTATAAATAATCAAATTTTGTATTTTTTCCTTGCGCGTCTGTTGAATCCTTTTTTTTATTCCAGATTTCTTTATTATGGTTTTATCTATAGTACAAAGATGTAGTGCAAAGACAGCCTAAGTTTCATTAACATTATTAATTAAAGTGTGAATAAAAACATGTAATAATAAAACTTAGACACTTTGAAACAATTGGTAAGTTAATATTAGATAGACATGCAGTAAACATGCAGCTTTTATATAATAAGATTAAGAGGGGATTCGAAAAGTAAATCTTCATGGTGAGTATGTCTGAGTGAGTGCGTAACAGCGTCGACTAGTAGTCCTGGGGTCACGGGTTCGAGTCCCCAGTACCGACTAAAAAATTGATTCTGATGATTCCACTGTGCGAAGATAAAGAACTAGGAAAAAGTAAAGTCACGCAGATCGATAGAAATATGTTGTATTGCTTATTAATGTCTTCCATTCAACGCTGGCTGGACATCGACCGCCAAGATTGGGGCAATGTCGTTTGATAACGTTGGACTGATGTTTTCATCCCTACGTTAACTGGTAATCGAGCTTACATTGGCGATTTAGTTGGTTGAAGCGACATTTTTGCCGGAAGTATATTTTTGCACTACGTTACCTCTTAAATAAATCATCGGATCGAAATGATATTAAAATTTTAGTATAGAATGTCTATACAAAGTTTCCAGTTCGCTTAATTCCGAACACATTCGTTCGGTGGATTCTTGTGTACGATGATCGCGATCAGCAATCGATCAAAAAATTTTCGATTGTGCGTGAGTTAACGCGATAATTTTCGGACTGCTCGATCTCGGCAACGAAGCATCGGATCGAATTTTCAAGGACACTTTTATCATATAATTCGGACCCAAGCTTCCCAACGGGCCTAATTACGATCATAATCGTCCAGCGGTTCCCGATTTATGATGAGGTGAACCTGAAATACGGATGTGAGGTAAGTTAACACGAAATTTTTTCGCATCGCGATTTCGATATATCTTGGAAACGAAGGATCGGATTGAAATGATAATGTAACTTTTATCATACAATTCGGACCCAAGCTTTCCACCGAGCCTATTTTCGATGAGCATCGGTCGATGGATGCTGAGAAATCTTCGTAGTAATAGTCGTCGGGTGACAGCTGATCGAAGACATCAAGCAAGCTATCCAGCAAGACATCGGCCTTGCTGGCTGTCTTCCCTAATATCTTCCACCCCGTTAAGATATCGAGGAAGACATCGAGGAAGATATTGAGGAAGATAGAAAAACCAGAAAAACTAGGCATCAATGACGGGCAGTGTACGTGTTTTTCTTTTAAAAAACCATGGAAAAATTCTCCGGAAATTTTCACGACGGACCTGGTGAGTATTTTTATATACTTTTATCGACCTCATATTTTTTTAAAATGTTTATTTTGTTTAGCCTTAACCTCAATTTTTTGATTTTTGTTATTTAATATGTCAAATAAAAGTTAGTACAAACGAATTTGTTAATTCTGCTTTCCTCCTCGAGATTAAGACTAAGAAGAAAATCGCATTTGCAGGAAAAAATAGGTGAAATCAACCACAAAATACTGTTTTTCAAAAAGGTAAAAATGGTACGCCAAGTACTTAAAACGTTCAGAAAATATGTTTATGGAAAAACCTCTTAAAAATTAAAAAATCTACCAAAACAGACGTTTATCCGAACAATAAAAATAAATATATGTGTATCAAAATGTTAAAGAAAAATCGAAAAAAATCAAATCAAACCAGCCAAGTAGTATTACAAAAATCTCTAAAAAAAAAAAAAAAAAAAACAAGATGTAAAAAATCTTGATCGAAAAAACTTGGCGTCCCAGTTTTTTTTTCCAATTGAATCTACTGAAAAAAGTGAACGATTATTCAAGCTGAGTCTGTTGTTTCACAAAGTTGTATAATTATCGACAGGATAAATCGTGCACGCGTCGGTAGAAATTCAACGTTTCAGCGAGTGCGTGCTGATAATCGTAGTGTTACAGTCGGAAGTATCGATCCCGTAAGTCTCTCGCGTAACGTTTGTGCTTATAATGATGCCCGAGCAACAATTCAGCAACCTGGCGAATCGTTAACATAACGTGGGTGCCCACGCGTAATGGGCCTACAATACTACTGCGTATTATGTTTTCGCACCCTCCGAGTCACGATGAGTTTGGTTATTTCCCAGCTCCAACAGCCGCAGCTATCGTCCTACGGACGATAGCTGCGGCTGTTGGAGAGGAGCAGCACTGTGCTAAACCTACAATTTGCTCGCACGCGAAAGCTCCGAGCTTTCAACGATTGAAGTAATATATTTCGCCTAATAGATGGTTGTCTTACGCGATCCGAACGTTCATCAATCCAATGTGTATATATAAAACCACAATTAATGACTCGACGATTGAAGGGTGAAATTACCTTTGCAAGTTTGTAATTCAAGATATTTTTTTCGTTCATTACTTTCTTTCATTTCCTTTGCCGCTTCGTCTAGCTATACTCTTCTATTAGTTTGTTGTGAATAAACGAAGTGAGAGACATCCGAGAGGCGGTTCATCGTTTCCCGAAGGAACTACAATATACCCTCGGGGACGTGAGAGCTGCGAAAGAAAGTGTCGAGGTATAAAAGAAGAGTTTCGCGCTGGCACTTCGACTTGTTGGTTCTCGAGTTGGTAGTCGTAGATGACGAACGGGATCGGCTCGGAGAAAACCAAGGACAGGCTGCCCCCGGGCTACAACGAGAAACGACTTACGCTCGAAAGGAGCTCGAAGATCCACATCGTGAAAGCAATGGAGCTGTGTTTCTTCTCTGCTTCTTTATTTCTCCCTCCCTGGTGGTGTTTAGTTTCACGCCATTGCAACGATACCGAAAAGATATTTATCGAAGAGTCGGAGGAGAGTGAAATTAAAAGCTTCCCTGCTAGTTGAAGTATCTACCAAGGCTGTTTCTTTGTTTCTATCTTATATCTGTTGTAAAAGTAACGATTAAGCGGGTATCGCGTTTACACGAGAAAGTATCTCTGTTCAAATAATTTCTGCTCTCAATGTTTCAATTCCGAGACATCGAGAAAAAAGTGATCTTAGTGAATTTGTGTAAAAATTGTTGTATTGTGACTGTGCAGAATTTACTTTTTAACAGCCAGAAGGCCAAAAGTTACGCGGCTATTATACCTTTAGCCTTATGGTTATGAGAAAGTGAGAATGGCGGCATCTCGTCTCATCTTCATAGTAGAGAAGAGAGCGAGCGAGAGCGAGAGTGGCTACAGGGTGAAAGTTCAAGGCTCGAGACCGGGGGAAGCAAGCGACGCAATTTTCCGTCACCCGTAGGAACCACCGAAAGGAAGTTTACCGCGACTTGGTGATAGCAGACGGTCAGATACAGGAGCCGCCCAACCTTAGAGGGTTTAAAGCCTCCGAGCAAAGGGCTTCGTTTGCTTTTGGCCGTACGCTCGCGGGGAAAGAATGTATATGAGCTGTTTGAGTTATGGTAAAATTCAACATATGTATTGTAACGTGGCAAAATTTTACGCCGCGATGTTCGGCTCGCTCAGGGTCACACGAGGCGACACTGCAGGGCCTAGTTGGTAAAATAGAATATGTATTAGTTTAAGTGTAACAAAATTTCATGTACGCCGGGACGAGAGTCGCATGGATTGTTGCAGTCGTCCGGAGTCTCGGGCTGCAACGAAGACAACCGCTGGGAAACTCCCGTCAGGGAGAATTGAGTACCTATGAGGGGGCTCTGTGTTACCGGCCTTAGAAGAGGATTGCCGGAAAGGGCCGAGGAATGCCCGAAATTGGGCGAATTTGTCGTGACGATTAGGCAGGGAGGTAGGGATAACGGTAGCGAGCGAGATCGCGAATCGATGCTCGAGGCACTTCTCCGTTCTGGTCAGTCATCGGGTTTCGGGAATTATCCATCGAAGAGAGGATGGATCTGTTTACGGCGACTATATGAGGACCGTTTTTCCCGTCCATGTGGCTACGACTCGATACAGCTTTCGTCCAAGGGTTTTTTATTTGCGTAAGGCTGCGGCCAATTGGAATTTTGTAATCCCGAGCGTGGGAAAGTATAATGTATATCGACAGCGTGCTTCGTTCGGCCGTGCCGGAGGTATCGAGATCGCCGTGTTTCGGCAGGAGTGTTTGTGACGTCGCGTACGGGTTTTTTTCTTTTGTTTATCGCCGCGGGGTCGGTCCGGGAAACCGTATGCAGTCTTACTCGAAGCCGTCGAGGTTTTTCTTTCCGGGGGAAATTAGTAAAATTCGAGCCTTAAATTTAGTAATTTGCGGGAGGGTTTGATAAAGTGTCGCCTTGGAAGCTTTCACGGGGGAGTCGCCTTATCGTCGTGTCGTCGCCTCCGCACGTCTCTAGCGCGTGATTCCGTGTGTGTGTTTTTTACTACTGCCGCATCGATTGGGCCGGGTGAATGTAATTATTGTCGCGTTAATTCGGACAGGGTAAATGGGAGTGCTTGTGCTGTGTCAGCCACGCCGGGTGGTTGGGTGTGAGATTGCTTCCACATCACGCGTGATAAAATATGAGTCCGGGAGACGCGACCGTCTGTGTGTGCGAGAATGCGTGAGCGTCGAAGTGTGCGAATCGGATACCAGGCAATATTTGTTGTATAGAATTTGTAATTCGTTTTGATTTGCGAGGCAAGGGTGTTACTCCGGGTTCTCCGGTTTTTCCCCTCATTAGCTTGTTGATTTTATTTAATAAAGATTCGAGTCTTGGTTTCCGTATTCCAGAGCTATTTTATTGTGTTTCCGTGTTTGTGTTGTGTGTCGCCCGAACAGTCGGTCGCTTATCCAGCCACTCGACCTGTGAGACGGCCGCAGTCTTAGCCGGGACTGACCGAATTCTCTCTTGGTGCCTCTTGATGTGCCTGGCGCCATTTCTCCTATAAAAATAAAGGGAGAGAAATTCGGGTTCGCGGTAGGCGATTTTCCGCCTGGAGGGAAATCGCGCTGCAGTATAGAATTGTCATCCGATTAGAAATTTTATTATAATTTAAGATGACATTTCATGAGCCCTTTTCAGGTTGGAAGAAATTATTTTTCTGCAGATCGACACTTTCCTTAATCAAAATATGTGAAAAATGTAAAATTGAAGACATTCGGTTTAAACATTTTTATTATTAATTTCATTTTATTATGAATATTAATTGAAACTCGTATTGAACTAGGATTCATTATTACTATTCATGAACTTTTTTCTGAAATTTTAGACTAATATTGAAGACGTCATCTTTAAATCGTAGTGATAACGAAAACGAAAAGAACATTCGTGGCTGTTCCATTTCCGACTCTTCCGAGCTTCGAGGCTTCTATTCACAGAATTCAGCACTCCTGATTATTAAACCCTCCCGAACAATAATCTTCGCCAGGTGGTACAGACGACAGTGGGTATAATTATAATAATAATAACAACAACAATAATAATAATAGTTGGTTAAGGTTCTGCCATAACTGCAGCTGCTGAGCTTCGGCAACGCTTGCAATCTGCACCGGATACGGTCGAAACTTCGAAATTCTCTTTTACATTGAATAACGTTCTGATGTTACATCCAAGTTCGTCCGGGTTGTTTCATCGACCTTTACTACTTCATCATCCAACGACCAAAGCTTCCCTCTTCCACCGTCTTAATGTATTCGAGACCATGTGTTCTTGATAGTTATCGAATGACCTCTTCAAGAAGTTTCTCAGAGTAGCTTGAAAAAGATATTTCTTTTTTCGTTACTACATAGCTTATGCTATAGTCTGCGTGCGAAACTAACCGGATATCAGTGCGGTTCAACGCGGTTCCTTCGTTTCCGATTACACGAATGCCGTCGGCGGGAGAGGGGGGGGGGGGGGTGACAGAGAGAGGCAGTGATGTGAGCAACCTCGACATACTATACGTAGACGGTTGCACTACCGTGAAGCCTAGGCAGTACGTAGATAGGACGATCGATTGCTCGAGCGTGGAACGAACAATTGGATGGCTTGCCGCACACAGTACAGTAGTCCTGGCGCTTTGCCTGTCGGCCGCGAAACGGCGGACGTGACGTCAGCAGGCGCAATTTCCTCGTAGCAAATAGGAGAAACCATCGAGGGCCGAAATTGTTCTCTGAATTGCTCTGGCGTGTTATCGCTCAACGTCTCTACACTCGAGCTATGCGGGACTTACTTAGCCGGTAATATCCGCACATGCATGAAATAATCCTGACAGACGGGGGGCATCACAGTGTATTCTGTCACCTGAATGAGAAAAGAGAGTTGGGGATCGATAATATAAACGCGCGGATGGTGAAATAACTTAACCAGGGAGAACGTATATCGCGAATATGACCGCCTAAATCCTGCTGGACTTTTTGGAGTAAAAGTGTCCCGGAGGTTATATACACATTTTTGCTCTGGGCAAACTAACGCGAATCCTTGGACTTTTCCGCAGTGACTTCGATTGATAGCGTAATCCGATATTATAAATGATCGTGGCTAGCCGAGCCGTGAAAAAGAAGCTCGATTTATCACAGCCGGCCAACCCGCTCCCAGTGTACGGTGTGGGGGATTCCCTCACTCTTTCGTGCACTCACTTTCTTGTCCCGCGAAGTTAATCCGTTCTCCTTATAGCACCGATTTATTCTTGACAAATGATTAATTCGTTACTAATGGTTGACTAATCTTGGCTAAAATCCCTGAAAAGCTTTGGAAAATCGAATATTTATTTTTGTTCGTCTGATAATCTCTCTATCGACGGATGTATAAAAACTAGTGGAAAACCACTTGTGATATGATGGTTTTCTGCAAATCTCAAAGGGTTTGGTGTCAAAAATCTATATCAGGAGAAGGTTTATCTTTGATCTCTTTCGGATTGCTCAATAATGAATTGATGAAATCCTCACGATCAGACTGTTTACATATTTTTTGGAACCATCTTTTAGAACCCTTATGGGTGTTTTATTTTATTTCCTCGGTAATACAAAATTGGGTTGAAAATGCTAAATGATTGATTAATTCCTAATGGGATTCTCGTGATAATGTGAAAAAATCCTTACATTCGAATACATAGGATTGAAAAAATGGTTCGTCTATAATTGTGGAATATTTAGACGTAGCGATTGTTTTACATGATCAAACTGTTACTAACAATCAATCGTTACGTACTTTCGCAACATTTTTTGATGACCGAAAAAACGTTTTTCTCTGTAACCGATACACCCCTATCCGTCTGAAATAAACAAACAAACAGTTAGGTATTGGAAGTGCTAAACCTTGCCTCTGAGGAAATTTAAAAACATCACACAAGTTCCCTTGATTTTCGACCACCCGTAGTTCGGTAATATGGATCACCCTTTTGTCCCGTTCCAATGGAGAAATTGGCCTAATTAAAAAAAAAAAAAATTCAAGTTCTGACAAATCTTGGATTCAGTTCTCAGTATTTTAAAACCTACCGATATTCGCAGGTAAGATCCATTATTAGCCGACCCCTATTATTGGTCTATATTACCAAACCGTGCGACATATACGAAAAACTCCTATAAATATATAATTGCCAGGCCTTTATAAAGAGTATATTCAGCCCCATCCACATTACACCAATATGGGATTTACATCCAGGAATAGGAGATGTACGCCCAAACTTTTTATGTCCAATATTCAACTTATTACACTATTCAACTTATTACTATTGAGGTCACGAAAGAATGGTTATGCAGTTAATAATTCCAACGAATACAATACAATACAGTTAAAATTTAGACTTTATTGATTCTATCTAGGACGGGGCTTCTAACAATTATCTCCCTCTTAAGTTTGGGAAATTTATCAAGGATAAAACCGTCGATTGCTTCTTGATATCGAAGAGTAACGAGATTCATTGCTGTTTCACCTTAAATTGCTCGGTGTCGCGGTACGTTTGCCTTTGTGGCAAGGCTAATTCGAGAAAACTTCCATTGTCTATATTCATACTCTCCAGTCAATCAACGCTTTGTTTTTTTTTCTGTCTCCATCGCATTGTAAGAATACTGCAACGGCAAAGCCCCACAGGGCTTTGTCTGGCTGCATACTTCAAGTGAGCACTGTTGTTGGAATATAACCGAAGAAAATAAGTAGAAATACGACGGGTCGGTTCTCTGTGTCGTTTTAACGAAGCAATTTGAGCGTCTGAGTTGCTCCCTGATGTGTGAAACAGCAACAACGAGAGACTAGAGCCAAAGCGAGAATGAAGGAATGGTGGAAAATACATAAGAAGTCTTGGCTGGGATGTACGATTCGACGTTGAAAATCTACTGAAACGACGCGAGTTTCATCTCCGTTCGCGATTTGTACGAAAGCCACAGACTACGCTTCTATATGTAATAACTCGCCGGCGGTTGTAACGAATATAAATATAACATTTAGACTTAGAAGCAAGACAACCGTCATGGCTCATTACCTTCGCACCGAAGCACGAAAAGTTATGTAAATTGCAACTATAAAAATTTCTAGACCGTGTCCACCGAAAAAAATGGTTACTGATCTGCTAGTTTCCCAGTAGTGATTTTCCACGTAGCTGACATACCAATAAAAAAATTACGGCAATATCAGTAAAAATTACGATTGGGTTAGGAAAATTTTCATGTTCGAACAGTGACTATTCGATCTTTTGTTCCTGGATTGAACAGCAATTTTTACCCATGTGGCAAGTGATTTTTCACATTCTATACAATTTTTGCTGTTCCTTTCTGTGTACTGCGATATTTTTCTCATGTTCAACGCGAATCCGATATCAGTTTTACCCTACCGTCAAGTCAGACATTGACAATTACCGCAAGAATTATTCTTTTTTTTTGCTTCCTCGTAGAGGAAGCTTTGTGATGGTGAAAAAATTGTTTCAGGATTTTTATGAAAACGTGTTCAGGATTTTCCAAAACATCGAAAAATCACATTTAGAAAAAATGTCCGGATGTGTGTGAGTGTGTGTGTGTGAATCGGAAGTGAAAAATTCAAACGGCTATAACTCGAGAACGCCTCGACCGATCAGGCTGAAATTTTGCAGGCAGCATGTGTGGTTAATAGTCAATGTTTCTGCAAAATTTCGTCCAAAAATTTCGTCGAAAATGTCTGTACGCACTGTAGCGCTCGCAATTGTTTAGCTATCGGGCTAAAAACGCGTATACAGGTAGAATATCATCACCCGATGAGCCCATTAACATTTCAGGAAAATCGATCGAACCGTTTAAATTTTATGTCATTTTGGATTTTTTTTATTTAATGATTTTTTTTTAGACGCATTTTCTCCGTATCAAATATACATCTACGAATAAAATAAGTGTCAGATTCGTGACCAGCGTGAAAAAATACATGGAATTACAGTTCCGAAAAAGTTTACCAGACATGTTTACAGCCAAAATTGCATAAATGAGTAACTTTAGGTATTTTTAAACAACGATTTCTTTGCTTTCCGATGGCATCGCGAAAAAACCCAGGTGCCTATCGTGATCTACAGCAAGACATAAACAAGACGATGGATATGACGGGATTAAAAAGCTAGATAAAGAGGTATCACTAGGACTTCTGTAATAAAAATCTAAAGGGCAAAAAAAGATCAGGAGCGCGAACTTCCATGTATTTTTTCGCGCCAAGCGCAGATTCGTCAAAGTGAAACGTGACGATGGAATATTTTTTTACGCGCTGAACCTGAATCTGTTTTGCATAAAAGTCTAAGACGTTGACGTTGAAAAAAGTTGAAAACTGAAATTTTCATAGCGCTTCCCCATTAAAATGAAAATTGAAATTTTGATATCGCTTTCTCATATATGTTAGAAGTTGAAATTTTCATATCGCTTTCTCATAAGGTTCCTTTATTCGCGAAGCTTCCTCTATGAGGAAGCCAAAAATACAGACAATGCTTCCTCATAGAAGAAGCTTCGCGAATTAGCGACATGAAAATTTCAATGTTCAGCTTTTATGAGGGAGTAATACGAAAATTGCAATTTTCAACTTTTTAATTATGGTGTAACAAAAATGTCTCACGACCAGTTCCCAGCTTCAACCCCGTTCAACAGACAATCACAGCACGAATGAACTGACAATAACCCACGGATATTTTTGTGTTTTTTTTTTTCTGAAGATGAATTTTTCTAGATAGGAATCGCTATCACAACTTCTATCTCAGTCGTATTCGGTTGTTTCTAATTCTTATTAACAATCTCGACATGGGTTTACTATATACCCCGTTCACTCCAACGAAATAATACCATATTACCAAACGTTCCGGAACGCAAACTCGTTGATAGCGATCTCGTTGCCACCGCTGCCCGTCGTTATACCTTCGCTGTGTGTTAGGCTGACTTAATGGGACGTGCAGAGAGAATTCAATTCCACGGTCGATTATGCAGCCGGTTTGCGGGATTACGTGTACCGCTTCTGTTATTGCTGCTGCTGCTGCCGCCACCGCTGCTGCTGCTGCTGTTGCTGTTGCCTCTCTATGCCACGCCGTTTTGCGTCGATGAAGGGATTACGTATGTTGCTACGTACCCAAAGCGCTCGTTGTAAACTCTACAGCTGCCGGGGTTCTACTGTTCGTTCGAACCATTAACGTCGATATCGCGCACGACGATCCAAGCCCATCTTTTTGCTAGCCCGAACGACTATACGAAGACGATGTCTTGGTATTTCACAATTTCAATAATAATAACAAGTTTTAAAGCTTTCATTCTCGTGTCCGTTCAGTCACAGCCTCTTTCCACTCGAAATAGATTTCGCTGTTACAATTTGTATCTATAATCTGTGAATATTGACCGTGACCTAATGCGACGACAGCGAGAAAAACTATGCAATTTGATTGCAATGGCGAAGGTCTTGAGAACCGAAGCATCATAGTCGTGACCACGCTGTGAGGTACAACGGCGCGTGCTGGTTGGGAAATTCTTTGACGAAGAAACATAAGCTGTCGAGTGACATGCAACGACCATGGGTATTTTCGTAAATTGGTTTTTTATTGGCAACGTGATTGCCACAGAGAACATTTTAAAAAATACCGTGACTTTCGAATTATTCTTTCTGTAAAATTCAAACTGACAGTGCCAATACGACTAACTAATCAATGAAGTTCAAAATTAGTGGATATTCAAAAACATATGTTTAAAATCAACTTCCGTGGCAACCAAAAATTTTTACGTATCGTCTATGTGCAGTGCTAAATTTTTCAATATACAACAATTTATTTCCAACGATTAAACATTCCTAGAATGTGATGAATTTTTTTTTTATTTTCCTTTTACATGGAGACAACTTCATTCTTTGATTTCCTTATTGTCACTCATTCTCCCTGACGAATAAAAAATACCCTCACATTCCAACGATTTTTAGATTTGTGCAGGCCGATCGCCATCATGTGCGATGCTACAGCTCTCAGGTAGATCATCTATTGGACAAACCGACTTCAGTCCGGTTCGGTTCAAATCCGTAATTTTTTTTTCTTAACAAACTTACTGTATTAATAACCATGAACGTCCAGTGCATCTTCTCCTATAGCAGCTCATGTATGCGCAGTCTTCTTGAACCTTGCTCACCTCTCTTCGACCAGCCGCGTTTCTCGTCTAACACACTTTGAATATCATCGATAAGGGACTTTGGAGTCCGAGGATAAAAAAAAGTGTGCTCGTAAAGTCTCGTGTGCACTGCTGCGATTATTTACGGAACATTCATAGTGTAGGCTCGCCAATGCTTCGTGTGTGCAGTGCGCTTGCATATTGCGATTGCGTTCGGTGGGCGCTTATAGACATCTCGAAAAGTGGGAGAGAAATATAGCTCGGGACGAAGATGGGAAGGAGTAAAGAATACTTAAACGCAAGTGTAAGAAGGATGGTGAGAAAACGAAGCGAGAAAGAGAAACTAATCGCCCGAAGCTTGCCGTCGCAGAGTTGCGAGCGATAACACCAGTATACGCTTCTACCCTGTGCAGTTCTAAAAGTATTTCTGTATTGTTCCACTGTCGATTTTTTTTCGTATTGCGGACTCTTATATTCACAAAAATTGGTTGAGATCGAATAAAAACGCAGGTGTAAAAAGTGTAAAATTTAAGTACCGCGCAAGTGGGCTACCATGATGGATATTTAATGAGAGAAAAATTACTCACGAGATAACGACATTCGAAACCAAAATATTGCCAAGGCAATTTTTATTTTAGACAGGGTAACTTTTTTGTATCTAGGAAGTGAATGACATTCGCCGATATTACAAGAACCTATGAACTTCGCATGTGAGACATGTGCTAGGTGTCGCTTTTTTTGCCGTATCAAAGAATTCGATCCGATATGCAAAAAATGAATACAAATTCTCTTGCGAACCGTTCACTCGTAAGGTTTGAACGATATTATCCCGAATGAACGAGCGTACGTTTGTTTTTCCGTATATTTGCGTTTCCACATATATTCGGAGAGAGGAGAAGGTGAATATCCAAAGTGTCAGTCGGTTACCGAGCATCACCTGTTGCTAGCAATTAAATGAGTGCGTCCATTGCGGCCCCGGGAACAGCATCACCGGAACAATCTACTGACACCCAAGTTGCAGCGGCAATGTGTTTCTGGCTTTTCACGTTCTATCTGTTCTGACTGCTGCTCCCAACATAAACGGACAAGTGAAAATGTCAATCTCGTCTGCGAGGAGTCCGAGAGCACGCTGAGAGCTCCAACTCGGCGTCACTGCCGCTATACGCCAGTCAACTATGCATACTTTCTACGATTGTCCTCGAACGCGCCTCTTTATCAGAGGTGAGTTTTTTTTATTGCTCAGACTATACCAATGTATATTATCGAGCCGCGACTTTATTTGTTGAACACACGACTTGGGTGCAAGCAGTTTTTTACATGATTTTTTTTTCGAGACTGATAATTTTTTTTATTGACTGATTAATTTTTTTTCGAGTAGTTGAGAAAAATTACGTTTTTCAACAGAAAAGAGGGAGGATGTTTCTGTGAAAAAATGGTCACATATTTCATAAATTAACTGTTCGTATATTCGTCGAAGGTGAGACAGCGAAGTGTTACATATAGTTTCCATAACAGCGATAATTTTTTTATACAACCATAAAAAGAGAGCTCCGGATGCATTTAGCCTGTTTTATTAAATATCTCCACTGAATAGTATGTCGCAAAACAGCAAAACGTGATAGATTATTACGATATACTGACGATATACAGCAAAACGTGATAGATTATTATGCTCAGCTTCTATGTTCCACGAAATATGCAATGAAATATTGATTTCTCTACGTGCCCGATAACTCTGCGGCATAGTGTCCATGTATATATACATACATATATATCTTAGCAATGAAAGTTAGATATGTGGAACGTGTACGACGTGTCCTTGAACTACACAACTATAGTAACCCGTCATTCTTTGCGGGCAACCCTAGTTCTTATGATCATGTTGAAAGCTGTACGCAGGTGTAACATCGTTGGTCGATAATCACACAAACTGTTATTCGAACCGCTGTATCGTTCACCGACTATATTTAAACGATAAAATTATACCGTCGAAAATTCTCCCTCTGATATTATTAATTGTTGGCAAAAATAATAAATAAAAGGAAATGAGAATGTCGCGAGTTTAGAGTTTGCGGAATTGAGAAATGGCATGGAGGACACACAAGCGAAAGATTATTATACCGACTGGGGTACTTGACTCGGTCAAATGTTGCGCTGCTGCAGAGTCCGGAGAACGTTCGGAGAATTCGACGAAAAGCTACCGTAGCTCAGCTGCAACAGTTACTGTAGTTACTTTCTTGTTGCCGCAGCAAGCTCTGCTCCGCCTTATGAAAACAATGAATATTTAAGGGTCCGAGGAGGAACGTTTCGCGGGCGTTTTGCCCACTGTGTGGTCGACGTTCGTCAACGAGTGAGACAGAGACAGAGAGTGAGAGGGAAACCACGACTTTTGGCAATTCACCAAACCAGCGCGAACTGACACTCTCTGGCGCGGGTGTTTGTCTCAATTATTTCTGTCGGACTTGTACTGGCACTCTCTATCTTAGATTAGCGGGTTTATCCACTGCTTTACGAAAATTGCATGAGTTGAGGCGACGCCGCGACAGGGACCATTGAAATTTCACAAGTGGAAAATTTAACTCGTCTCTGCGCACAAATTACAATGAGATTTCAAATCTACATTGTTCGAACCCGATGAAAATTATGGTCAAAATGTATGCTAATCTTTCGCATGATTCACCTTCTAATTTGTTGGTTAAATTTCTTATGAAAAGTGTTAAGAAGTTGAATAGAATTTATTACAATGAATACCGTTCTATTAAAAAAATAAAAGAACTCGCGTAATCAAAGTCCAGTCTGGTAACCTCCATATGTGTTTCAACCTTTTTCGCAAATTCAGGACTTTCGATGAAATACGAACAGAGGTGGAAAACGAAATATAGAGAATCGGACAGGGCACATGCATACGATACAGTTACCGGTGAAGCCGAACGCACAGGACGCCGGAAGTGTCGATCCAATTTCGTTGACCGATCTCTGTCGGATTATACATGAGAGTGAGTTTTGATTTCGCTGACGAGAATAAAACCCCAAGCTCTTTCCTGAAAATCGCGCGTTGTGCGCACTTTTTTCTGGTTCGGACACGACATATTTAGAGTTCCTCGCGCTCGCAACACGATCGGTTTATTTCTGATTTAGCTTGGACTCCGATGGAAACGAGCAGGAAAGATTAGATACCAGCGAACACGTATAATGGTCAAGTAAAAATTGTATAATTTATTTTTCAACGAAATCGAATTCTACGATATCAAAACATTAACCACAAATTATGATAACCGCGATGGAACAAATAACGGAAAGTACAACATAACGTAATTTGACCGACGGATTCTTTGTCTTGACAAATTTAATAAAGCACACAATTAAAAAAAGAGTACCAATTTAAACGATAATATTACTTGTACTGACAACGTTCATACAACTTTTATATTTTTAATACGTACAAATTAATGCAGTCGGAGAACTCATGCTGTGCTCCGGCTAGTAATCCCTAATAGCAATTGCGGCTCGGAAGTACCGCAACAGAAGTTGCGACGCACACTATTAAATTGTTGAGTACATTTTTGCAGAAATATATTCGTGTGGCGCGAACCCGCGAATCCGCGCATTAATGAAGTTTATTTATTATTACCATAAATGGCGTTAGATAATGGTAATCTTTTTCGGTTTACCTTCTTCGCAGTTGCCGATATCGACGTGATGTTCGAAGCCCTTCTGCACAAATTTTAAACATAATTTTTGGCGACAACAATGGGATGATCAAGGCATTGATAATCTTAAAGAAGAACGAATAATATCATGTAGGATATGGGTTATATAATTTTCCTTTTCCCATTTTGCACCAACTTCCTCGTACACTTTTGTCCTGTTGAATATATGTACCTATTTATTAAAACATTATAAAATATCCCAAATAATATTTGGAACACCGAGCCCACAGATTTCTTTTTTTCACACCATCATATGCGGTGTTTGTTACGTTACCGCTGTATCTTTGTCTACACAAGAACCTTTTAAGAAATAAACTTTTTGTGCCTTACTCTCCTCTAAACAATGACGATTATTTTAACGGTGGCTAATTTAATTTGACTATTTTTATAATGCGGATTATACTGCTTCGATCGAATTTATTTCCAAACGTTCGGCTACAAGCATGTTACGATGGTGGCATAATGTTTCACAAAGTCGTTGCGTTGGCAACGTGATTGAAATTTAGTAGCAACCTGCGGGAACGATACAGAAACTTCACCGGACGTTCTAACTGTAGAATGTAGTACGCTAAATAATTCCTCGCGTCCATCGATATACGAGAGCTGATTGCCAGGATAACCTTCGATTGTAGTCACGAAAGCCTACTGCCAGGGTGGATGAGTTCGGACAGTACCACCGACGTTCCTGTCATTCCATTTTCTCCTTGCGGTGACTTCGATTTTCCTGAACCCGTGAAACTTGCAATCGGCATCGGCCCCTACAGCAATAGAATATTGCCGAGAAATTCGATAGTCGTGCGGATAGAAAATAGAAGGTGTAATTAATTCAGTGTGCTGTACGATCGATTCTCATAAGAGTAAAAAAAGTCAGTTCGTTCCGCGCGAGGCTCTCTATACTAGTTCGCACCTCGTATATACCAGTTCGCAACTCGTACAGCGTACTTTTCGCACGATTTGTTCACGATACGAAGGCCATTGTCCGGAAATCGTGCAAGTCACTATCGACGAATTAAAGAGCTGCATACAGAAGAGAAGGTTTCAATGAAATATGTTTATATATATATATATATAATATATATAATATATATATATAAAATTTAGTATATATATATATCGGCGCGCGCTCGTACCTATTTCTGAATGTAATCCCCCCTATTATTCCACATCCCGTTACGCTAAATGGACTTAAGCCCTTATTATTCCACGTCCCTTTAAGCTACATGGACTTAGGCCCTTATAATTCTACCCCCCCCCCCCCATCGATTCTTGACACGGCGGCGGCGAAATCTTTTTATATTATAGAGATATATATAGCGGTAAGGGAGGTAAAATGGAAATCTTTAAGTCCTGCGAAAAAACGGTAAAAATAGTCAATTTTTCCCCGGGGGTTCTTTTTGTCCTGCCCTCCTTTATACAGGGTGTCCCATTTTAATCTTACACCTGATTTATCTCGAAAAATACGACACCGATAAAAAATTGAGTTTCATGAAAGTTTTAGGGTTCGAAGGGGGACGTTCAAAAATTTTTTTTTTACCACAATTAAAAATGGCGGCGCTAAGATGGCCTACATGTTTTTTTTTTTTTTTTTTTTTTTTTTACGGAAACACGACATTTCTTTGTCACTAAAAAATGTGTCGGACCAAAACTAACAACTTTTGTAGGAACATTTTTTTGATAAAGTCCATCATTTTTGGAGTGGAACACCATTTTTTGACTATTTTAGCGTTACCCGCGTGTGTGTGTGTGTGTGGGTGTGTGTATGCGTGTGTGCACACGCACCACCGAAACCGCCGTTCACCACCAAAACTACCGTTCTACTCCAAACATTATGGACTTTATCAAAAAAATGTTCCTACAAAAGTTGTTAGTTTTGATTCGACAAATTTTTTAGTGACAAAGAAATGTCGGTTTCCATTTTAAATAACACGTAGGTCATCTTAGCGCCGCCATTTTGAATTGTGGTAAAAAAAAAAAATTTTTTTTGAACGTCCCCCTTCCAACCATAAAACTTTCATTAAACTCAATTTTTGATAGGAGCCGTACTTTTCGAGATAAATGAGGTGTAAGATTCAAATGGGACACCCTGTATAGAGAAGAAATCTTGCACATCGCTAGTCAATTTGGCAAAAGCCAGAAACATACGGTCTAGAAAACAATTCTGTGCGGTTTTCCACGTTTTCAAGTGATTTCGCTGTAGGCTGTTATCGAAGAGTGGCTCCCGGTGTAGGATAGCCAGTGTAATGTTAGAAGCGCATTGGTTTATGGTCCCCGGAGAAATATCATTTCCAATCGATCCTATGTGGCGACCTTTAATGGTAACATTGTACGCGAGTAACATGGCAAGATGAAAAATAAAGAGAAAAAGAGGGTGGAGAGGGATGGAAAAGAAGTTATTGTTTCGAGTGAACCCGGGGACGGGATCAAGTGAATTGTAGTCTTCCACAGTGAAATATATCCTAAAAATGGAAGGCCCTCATTTGACGTATACAGGACACGAGACCTTTGTAGTGCTTGGTTAACATTTTTTTCTTAATCATTTATGCATCACAGGGTCTTTAATAGCGATGCTATTTTTTTATCGGCTCATGACAGTTTATTCCAGGAGGAGAAAATAATTGGGCGCCTCAACTAAATGTGTCGATAAATACGCTCCAATAGTTTGCTGCGAACCAATTGATCGATAGGAGTAACTAATTAGTTGGTTGCTAAATTATTGATTTCTTGGCGCAATCAAATAATTTGTTAGCAACTAATTTGTTACCGCAACCAATTCATTGTTCGGCAATTATCTAATTTATTGGCCGAATAAGAAAAATCATCCTTTTTTTTCTTTTTTGAAAAATTGTTTATTGTTTGCCGTGTACATGTCGTAGAAAAATAAAGGCTACAATAT
>JAPYZC010000912.1:0-27138 GCA_030522665.1 Ichneumoninae sp. A BG-2022a
ACAGTGGTTTGTGCGGTTACGTTTTGACAATAAACCACCGTGGTTTTCTCGGTGGTAACCACCGTGGCTTCTCAGGTGGCCGAGACCGCTAGGGATACTTCGGCGGCAAATAGAAATAAGACATAGGGAGACTCTCAAGCTCGTCAAATCTTTGTATAGAAATAATATTTACAAGATTCGAGTACAATCTAACAATGACCGACGGCTCAGGCGAATGCAAACCACACTAGAAGATCGTCGAAGTGTCACGCGAATAATATGTCCCCTTTCGAATCCACGCTTGTCCCCCCTTGTAACGAAACCCATCGCGGGCAAATACCTTCTGACTCAGATTACGCACACCGCCCCCCCCCCCCCCCCCCCCCCCCCCCCCCCCCCCCCCCCCCCCCCCCCCCCCCCCCCCCCCAAACCACCACACCCAACAAAAAAACAAACCTTAACGAAAAAAAGTCCTTTTTCCTCTCAGCATACCGATTGCCTTGTGGCTCCGAACGGTAGATATAATTGACGATCGAAGACAGGGATTGACAATCGCATCACCAATATAAATCAAAACTTAATGGCAAAAGGATTAAACGTGTTAGAAAAAGAAAAACCTGTACTCGACGTTTTCACAAGAAAAATACCTCCTCGGGAATTGACGATCGAAGTCGAGGTGTGTACCTTTACAAGAAATGACATCCCTTTTCTCGAAGTTAATTTGGACCACAATCTCATGTGAAAAACACGTATACATAATATAAAAGAAAAAACGAATTCTAAAATAAAAATGCTGAAATGAATCTCCGAGCATAAGTGAGGGCATCACCCTTCAACTCTACTTTCTGTCTAAAGAACTCTGATTAGACTAATATTAGATTATGGCTCTCGGTGCTTCAAAGGCGCAGCCCTCGCGCATTTGGTCGAACTAGATAAAATCTAGCTCATCGCTCTTCGCCAGCGTTTAGGCGTTCTGCCTTCGACCGCAGCAAATTCTCCTGGCTGAAGCCAGAGAGGTTCCTATCCATATAGGAGAAAAGATAATACATATATTTTTGTTACGAAGCGTATCAATTGGTAGAAACCCACTTGTTCCCACAATTAAGACTATTAAAAGAAAAACGTCCGCCAGCAAAAAAAAAAATACCTTTTAAAAAATGTCCTCCTTTACAACAGAGTCCGATAAAAAATTATCAGGTTATGGCGGATCTCGAAATTAAAGTAGCTATGTCGCTTCGGGCTCATTTCGCATAAGTTCAAGAAAAATAAGAGAAAATTGCTAATACTTCTAGATGGTACAAAATTCTGAAAAAATGCATCGATACTAAAGGTACTGAAAAGATAAATTTTGCATACTAATAATACCAAAATGTTATTAATAAATTAATTAAGAAAGTAATTGTTTAACAAATTACCCGGCAACTTTTAATTGAATGAAAATGATTCGTTCATTTTTCTGAATATGTATGCATTTTTCAGATTTTTCAATCAGCTTTGATTTTTTTTTTTAGTAAAAAATTAAAAAAAAAAAAAAAAATAATTGTTAATATATGGAATTCGCAATTCGACAACCGTTTAATTTGGGTTCTTGCTCATATAGGGATTACTGGCAACAAAGTTGCCTAAACGTGCCGTAAGTGCGCCTTTAAGACATTCCCTTAAGGTGAAGCGAAATGTTTTAGTATCTCAACATCAAAACTGATCATTTTTATTACCACTGTTTCATAAATCTGTTATGAACGTCGTCTCATTAATCTAATATCGTATATTTAGAACAGCAGTGGAAACACCTTGTATGTTAAATCCTTAAGATATGTTATTCAGTTGGGCCGATAGTGCGATATGTTTGAAGATGCTATTCACAGATATGTAGCTTAACAATTCAGTAAAGTGATTGCAAATGAGAGAAAAAGGTAACAAGTCCTTAGATGGGCTCTGGAACAGGATTATAATAATGTTATTAGGTACTTATTGCTGACTTCCGGGTTTTCCAGTCAGGTATTTCAGGGAGAGAACCATGAGTTTCATCAAATTTTTATTATTACTAGCGAAAATCTAGAAATCGAAGTCTAAGTGAGAAACTGTAACTCGTATGGGAAAAAAATCATAAGAATTTAAGAAACGAGAATAACATTTTTCCGAATCGCGTTACAAACAAACAGAAATGCGCACTACTACATCCGAACTAGATAACATTATTAATAAAATAGACACGTATGATATGGCACTGTTTTTTTAACGTATCTGCGTCATCGATTGAATTATTTTCCTTCACTCGGTGCAGGCAGTTTTACGCACGCTTCGGGTGCATGAAACTCCCATTTTCACACTTTGTTAAGTAAAAAAATGTATTTGAAAAAATACATTTATGTAAAAAAATTAATTCGTAACTTTGGCAAATTGAGTTTTCGACCACGATTCATTTTTCCAAAAACAGTCAAATAAATGGTGAAAAGAATCCCTTAATTACAAAATTCTTTGTTACTCGATAATTAAGTTTTCTTTGTTACTCGATAATTAAGTCAACGACCTACGGAAAATTACGTCCGTGATTTCATATGAATATACCTTTTCAAACGCCTTTGCTGAGAATACTACTGTAATGTATACCCCAGAACGGTCTAGCTAATCTAAGAAATACTTATTAAAAACTATAATGTACAAAACAGTCTTATAGTAGGTACCAACAATGTGCGTGAGACTTGGTGCTCTGCTATGATTAGGGGCGTTTTCTTATTACTTTAATATTATATAACTCAATTTCTTTTTGAGTTATTTATTTGTTTTTTTTCGTCATTTTCAAATTTGTGTTTTTTACTTATTTTTTCTTTTTCGTAAATTTATCTATTGGATTCATAACTAAGTTAGCTTCGTATGTTAAAAATAAAATATTTACGTTAGGCAGAAAATATTGATATTGATAGTTTATTTACGGATTCCTCCTTTTCCAGTTTTATCAAAATAGAACATTTCAATAAATATATGACTCAGTCTGTTATCACGTGTGTTCTCTTTGGGCTTCAAAACAAATCCAAAATTAAATAATAATACTGGCTACAACTATTAGAGTAGGTAAATTATTTTGGATTAAATTAGTTACAGAACACATAAAAGATATAGAAAAGCATAGAAACATGGGAACTTCTCCTTCAGTCGACTGACGTCTCGTACGTTAAAGTAAATTATTTTTTTCACTACAACAGGACATATATTTCAAAAAGTCACTCATTACTTATATTTTCATAGAGGCGAAAGTTGTAAATAAAAAAAAAAATGTTTCACTAATATTTACCACAAGTTATATTTTAGATTCTGTACATTAAGAGGAATACGTACAAATAAAAAAACCTAAGTACAAACAATTCTAAGACGTTTCACATTCATCAAGTTTGTAAAGTTTTCTCCGTTTGCCATATGCGTAACACCTCCGTAGGCATTTCATAAACATAATCAAAGTAGAAAAAAAAACTGTTGTCACCGACTGCTTGCTTCGACACCAGGGTAATCAATGTCAGAAAAGATTGAGATAACGTACAAATCTTACTGAGTCGTTGATATCAATCATTTATCAAATTATATTGCGTTTTTATACTATTTTATTTATATGACGTTTTTATTTCAAAGTGTTTGACGTAGACAAAACTATTGAGCCCTTTGCAGTGCAGCGAAGCTGAACCGATTACAAAAACCCACGACCAACCTCTTATTATTAAATTAAATCCTAAGGTACTCTGCCACTTTGCAAAACTTTGCAAAACGTTATGATTTAAAATAATATCGTCAGACCATTTATAACTTTTGCACATTAGACATCGCATAAATTTGAGGACATTACCAGCAGGCACATGGCGCAAAATGTTGTCAACATTTTTGGGATATTATGTGATGTTTGCCTGCTTTGTGGTTATGTATTCTATAAACAGTTTCTTAGACGTATAAAGCCGTGTTACATGATTTCGTGACTTACCTGTAGAATTGTGGGTTGAGGGGTAACTCGAGGTTCGAGATCGTCAAAATCTTGATTGTTTCTGTTATCCATATTTTCGTTGGCTTTACCATTTAAAAACGAAGATCGTGTAACGTCTCGAGACACTTCGATCACCTCTACATCAATAATATGTCGCGTAAGCGAAGCGACGTTTGGTTGGTTTATCCATTAACAGATTGCAAGGTACGCTCTTCAAAGAGAAAATTAATTAGGAAAGATACGCATTCTCTTCATTTTCTTAACATGTTCAAAAACGATGATACCGCTACCGATCAGTACAGACTTGCTCCTTTCGTTGAACTTGGTTGGACTGAGAACCAATCACACCAGACGACAAGGCAACATCTCATCACGGACTTATGTGAAATTACGGTCAGGTAATCAAATACGGCAAGTGCTTCCGAATGTACTATAATATACTATATTCTCCAATTGTACTATAATTCATGGCATTTAGCGTAAGGCTAAAATAATAATTTAAAAAACCAGCAACAAGAGGAAGGAGATGTACTATAATTGAATGTCGATAAAATACCCTGCGCGATAACTACAAAAATTAGAGAGCTGGAATTTATTAAACGCGTCGCGATTCTTTCTAGACTGCTTAGAAACGGCACGCTGATAATTAACAAGTCAACCGACTGTCAGTAATTGATAATTTGGAGATCAATTTTAGAGAATAATAATAGGAGATTAGCTTATATGCATGGTGCACAGTCGACTTCTGGTAGACAATGTACAGACTCTTGGACCAAGAGTCTTGGGGTTGATCTCATTGCCGCGGTGTCAACTTGTCAGGTATTAGGTGACTTCACGAAAGTGTCGATATTAAAGAAACTGGTCAGAATTTTTTCATACAACTTGCAAATATCTTATTACGATTTAATGATTTATTCCTGAAAATAACAAAATAACCGTCAATCGATTAATCTTATTGAATAAGATTGGACTCAATGGCTGCATTTACATGAAACGCACATTCCCAGCCGCCAATCACAAATCAGTTTCATTCCCGTTGTTATGCGGTGTAACCAAGAATCTGTTTCCTCAACTTTCCGTCAACGTAGAATAGCAGAATATGGTAGCGCTATATGTACAGAGAAGCGCGCTTCTACAGACGCTGGAATAACCTATAATAACGTAAATTAAAAATTAAAGGCTATCCAAAGAATGCTGAATATCGCTACGTAGCAACGAAAACATGAAATCATCGCGGAGTTAGCGATCGGTAGTCCAATATATACATATATGTATACATATAGGTAAGACACCTAATAACAATATTGACATTTTCTGCAATGTATCGAAATTTTTTTTTTTTACAGGAGAAACATACGCATAATCGAATATCGTGAGACGCCAAACATAAACGGTAAATTGGAGCAAGTTTGTTCGTCAAGAGCGTACGCTAGTCAGAGGAGCGCTAGCAGCATCGAGTAGGCAAAATGCCAAAGTATTATTGCGACTACTGCGATACATACTTGACCCACGACTCACCGAGTGTAAGGAAAACCCATTGTCAAGGACGCAAGCACAAAGACAATGTTAAGTACTTTTATCAGAAATGGATGGAAGAACAGGCACAGAACTTGATCGACGCAACGACAGCGGCATTCAAGGCTGGAAAAATTGCGTCTAATCCATTCGCGGCTAACAAGGGTGCAGCTATACCGCCACCTCCAAATCTGGGTCCCAGACCGGGAGGAGTACCGCCACAGGGACCTCTCGGTATGATGCCACCTCCCGGGATGCATCCTGGCGGACCGATGGGTCCGGGCGGTCCAATGATGATGGGACCACACGGCCCGTTGCCTCCAATGATGGGAATGAGGCCTCCTATGATGGGTCCAATGGGGCCTATGATGGGACCGATGGGCCCAATGGGACCCATGAGACCACCAATGAACGGCCCACCTCCATCCATGCAAGGCCCGCCACCCATCAAGAAATGAATATCTCACGACATTTGTACAAATAACTTTCCAGGTACACTGAGAAAAGCTTACATAGTAAATAGTTCCCAGGGGGGGACGTCTATATTTTACAGTTACGACAATGACCAAAAATTATAGTTGTAACTATGATTATAGTTCAATCAATTGAATATATACTATCACAAACTACCTATATAGACGTCCCCTCTGGAAACTATTAGTTATAGTAGGAAATACCATCCTTTTTTCTCAGTGTACCGACACAAGCTCGTATGTCCTGTCTATTCTGTAATTATCATTCATCGCGGTCAGCAATAAATTAGTCGTGTCCGATCAGCGAATGTGTCTATGAATAAAGTTTCTTTTTTGTTTGTCGTGCAGGAATGGAAGGGCATCGATTGCGTAACTGTCGTGAAAATGAATTACAAAATAATAATGAAAAAATGTGTGTATTCATAGCAGAAATATTTGGATAACTTTAATAAACATTATACATTATAAACGTTTGAGAAGTTTTTTTATATGCGTCATCGTTGGTATCTTTGAATCATTCGCGAAGTCTTTTGTAAATTCTAATTCTGAGTAATCCTTTGACTTAGCTCCGGTCCAATGGCAGCTCGAAGGCTGTCTACATCGTCGGTAGTGATAGAACCGTTTCCCGATTTAACCTTCAGTGCTTTCGCCATTTCCTGCAAGTGAGGTATGTTCGTCGTATTGGCCAATCTTATTACTTGTCTTGCCGAACTTTTGTACAGCTTGCGGTTACGTTTCGTTAAATTTCTCAATTGAATACCACGGGTATTTTTGAGGTCATCTGGTTTGCTGCTCTTTCGTTGAAAAGATGCCGCTCCTTTCACCGAAGCTGCTCTAAACATGGGGTTCCGTACTGTACGAGAGTCAATGCCCGCTCCTCCATCATTGGTGTCGAGAGAAATTATATTCCTCGCGTCAGTCGTGCCGAATATTTTCGGTATCTGTGGACTTTCTGCAGTAGCCTCAATAACGGTAACTTGTTGCTTACGATGCTGTGTAAGCGGAGAACAATCAGCGGACAAACTATTGTTATTGATCATCGGTTGAGTTGGAAGGTCTACAGTGGACTTTTTCTTTTCGCAAACGTCAACTTTCGCCATCGGTTCCGTGGATGATTCCGGTGGCTTCCCACCCGACGTGTCGACCGATGCCTCCTTCGCTATCGGTGCGGTTATCGATTCCGATCGTTGCGATACCAATATTGCTTTATCCAGAGCTTTCGATAAAGCTTCGCTTGTTCGGAAGGTGAATAATTCGTTGTTCCAATAAATCAGATCCAAGTAGCGGTGTAGTGATAAATTCTCCGTTGCAATCAGTTCATGAGCAATATCTTTAAAGAATCGTACTACCGTTCCACCACCGGTCACCCACGAACGACTGTACAAGGACGTGACCAATTGACTTCGTCTCTTCAATATATTTAAAATAATTCCGTTTTCGTTTTTCTCGTATCGTTTTTGAGCCTTTTTCTGATTGGGACATCGGCTGTGTTTTGCGCGTATATGCTTGAGCGATTCTTCGCACGCAACAATTTTCTTCCAGAGAATCTCAGGTTCTAAAACCGTTCTCAGAAGCAACGTTTTTTGTTTTACGTTTTCGATCATTTCGTTCGTATCTCCATACGGGAAAATGTCATACTCCAAATGCGGTTTCTCGTCGTCGGGGCGCATCAGCCACTGCATCATAATTTTCTCTAAATCTTGCAACATTACTGCACTGTCGGCTTCGATAGCCATACGAACAATGTTGTTAGGTTCCCGAGTTATTCTGAGACTGAACTCGAAGCTTTCGATCCAGGTAAGTAGAAACATTGGTTTCAAATGACCATTCAGTAATCCATCCAAATGAATGTTCGGCACTTTATCCAAACGTGTCGATGCGCTGCGCAAAAATGGCGTTCCCGGTAGAACAGTATTACCGCATTGGAATATCACATTTATCGAAGGTACTGAAGTCACAGGCTCGGTAATCGAAACTTCAGGGCCGTCATAAACTTGGAGTACTTCGATGTCTTTGCTAGGAGTTGTATCTTGAACTCGTTCTTGATGCTGAGGTACATAGATCAGATTGGCGTCAGTATTTGGATAGCCGATGCGTTTGTCATGCGTCGCGTCGTGAATCCAATCTTTATTCGGTAATGCGTACTGCATTTGTACTCCACTCGACGATGCGTGCTGCATTTGTTCTCCACCCGACGATTCGTACTGCATTTGTTCTCTACTCGACGATTCGTACTGCGTTTGGTCACGATTCGACGATTCGTAGTGCATTTGGTCACGATTCGACGATTCGTACTGCATTTGGTCACGATTCGACGATTCGTACTGCATTTGGTCACGATTCGACGATTCGTACTGCATTTGTTCTCCATTCGACGATCCGTACTGCATTTGGTCACGATTCGACGATTCGTAGTGCATTTGGTCACGATTCGACGATTCGTAGTGCATTTGGTCACGATTCGACGATTCGTAGTGCATTTGGTCACGATTCGACGATTCGTACTGCATTTGGTCACGATTCGACGATTCGTACGGCATTTGTTCACGATTCGACGACGCGTACGGCATTTGGTCACGATTTGACGATTCATAGAAGGGACCTTCCGTGTAACTGCTCACAGACATGGGTGTCGGAAAATGCTGAGACCATCGTAACTGTAGGCAATTCGTCACATCGTGCCCGCGTCTTCCGCAATTGCAACACCACAGAAACTGAGGGGCCTTCATAATGTTCGATGGGTCTCCTCCCGGTACGACAGGTATCGTTTCGGTTGTCTGAAATCCAACGAAGAACAATAGCATTTAGTAAATTTTTACACAAATATAATAGTTGCCGTTATTCAAATTTGGACGACAGAATAATCTGCGGTAAAACTAATCTTTTATCTAAACATTCCTGGTATACTGCTTTGAATCGAATGTTTACCTTAAATGTCAAACGGTGTACTTGTATCCGAATGTAGTTTTTATTACTAATAATAAATAACAACTACGTTGTCTTTCGTCTTGGGAAAGTCACAAGAGGAAGCAGATTTTAGTTTTCAGGGTCAAACTCAGATTTCAGTTTTCCCTAGTTCGACGATAAATCTTTCAGCGCAACCACAGCTATATATACAGAAATGTTTCGATGCTTTTGAGCTAATTCAATCTCCTAGTTTTTAGTTTCAGTTTTGTAATAAATATGTGAAACAGAGTTCGGATTCGGACCGAATCGTCGATAAATGACAGTACTTCCTGAGCCGAAACACAACTCTAGGTGAACTTTTATTTTTGACCATGAATTTCTATCATGAACAAAATATTACTCGAGACGTTAATTAATTTATAATTTACTCGTAAAGTTTCGACCTGCTGTATGGGAAAGTTCTGTTGTTAAGAAGTTCGAATAAAATAAGTAATGAATACGACTGCGTGTACTCGATAAAGTTATATGTGAAAACATCTTTAGTAGTTTTTAAATCAGGTGGGAATGAAAAAAAACTCACTGCCCCTTTCAGGCTCTGATTAATTCAAATTCCCAAGGACCCACTTCCAGGCGTCAGTTATCAAGAGACAAGGTAGTGTCTCGGCGTCAATTACTTTCAAGTCCACCAAAGAGACTCCCTCCCCCCTCCCCCAGACTTTGAGAGTACTTATTTTTTTAGGAAGTATTTCACTTACAAATCCCGCTAAAGATGTTTTCACATCAATAGGTTTTTGCGCTCAGAATTCGAGCATTACCGTGTTGTGATATCTTCTCCAAAGATCTGGGCAGTTGTCGTTACTATGACCGGACCCGTTGCATATGTTACAGCTCAGTTTACAACAATAATCGCACGTCGGTCGATATGTTGCATATTTACGACCACACTGAAAACAAAAAGAAATTAGTGCTAATAATCAATCAGTGTAATAATATCCACAGCTTAAAAAGAAATGAAAATAGTATTACAGTCAAACACATTGTATGGGGGCATCGCGATTCAACGTGTCCCTGGGCACCGCACATGTAACAGCATATTGTTTTTGCTTTCTCCGGACACCTTCTCCCGATATGTGAATCGGTGTTGCAACGCGCACATATTCTGCGCCTCTTGGATGTAGAGCCTTGCAAATCGGCATCCAAAATTCCCCAGCATCTCGGATTGTCTGTGAACAAAATATTCCAATCAATATCCGTTATTCTTAAAGTAGTCCCTGCGAATAATGTTCACTTATCATAAGTTTCAGAGAAATGAATGGGAATTGCAGACACTGCTCCATGGTATAAAATTCTGAAAAATATCAAGCATATTCAAGGTGCTGAAAAAATTAATTTTGCATAATAATAATTACAAAATGTTATGAACAAATAGATGAAAAATAAAATTGTTCAACAAATCTTCCGGAAATATAACTTTTTTAACAATGAAAATCATTTGTTAATTTTTCTGAATACGTATGAATTTTTTTCAGATTTTTAAATTCACTTGGAATTTTATGATTTTCTACATATTTTTGCCATATAAAAATTAAAAGTTCAAAATGAATTTAAAAATCTAAAAAAATTCATACGTATTCAGATAAGTGGACGAATCATAAAAAAAAAAGTTAGGTTTCCGAGAGATTTGTTGAACAATTTTATTTTTCAGCAATTTGTCAACATTTTAGAATTATTATCATGCAAAATTACTCTTTTCGTCACATTTAATATGCTTGATTTTGTTCAGGTTTTTATACCATCCAGAAGTGTTGCAATTTTGTCTCATTTCGCTAAAACTTATGCGAAATGAACACTAGTATTCGCAAGGACTACCTTAATGACTTGTGACTGTCCGTGATACCAAAAATATTAATTATCTATTTTATATGGCTCGGCGAGTGAAAAGGTGCATATACGAAAAAGATTAACTGTATTATACTCAATAATTGAAAAGTTATTAATATTGATATTGATGTTGCTGTCGCTCGCGCGATTGTCAAGCTATCGTACGTAAAACTTAGTACACGTGGCTACTTTGTACACAAGTTTTACTGGCAAGAAATTCGAATAAAATAAGTAGTGAATACTGTGTGTACTCGATAAAATTATATGTAAAAACATCTTCAGTAGTTTTAGAATCACATGGATATGAAAAAATTAAATAAGTTACTTGTAGATACTTGGCATGAATTTTGGTAAAAAAGACATAAGGCCATATGTTAATCAAACATTTTATCATTTAATTGATAAAACGTTGTGACATTGGAGTGGTTGAAAATTAAGAAATGTAAACGCGATTATTTCCTTTTACTGACAATACGTCCTCTATGGGTAAACCGAATAATCGCAGAAAATCGTTTTCTATAGACCTTTGTGCATAAGTCTATGTACAGTGCATAGTACATTGTATAAGGAAGCTAGGTAAAAATCTAGATATTCACGAATTTTTTGAAGGACAAATATTGAGATAATAATTTAGATTTTCGAACAAAAAGAAAAAAACAGTAACATGCTGCCATGTCTGAAATTTTCAAAATGAAGAAAAAGTATCTTATCATTCGATAGTTTGATTATTATAACAAAACTTGCAACTTTTGTTTTTTTTATTTATTCCACATAATGATAATGCCGGAACCATGAACGCCGACGACAACGGAACGGCTGCGGTGCTTTACTAAATTTAACAATTGCCCCGTTTGGTATAAATATTTTTCATTTAAAAAAACTAAAACTTGTAAAGACCATGATGTAAACGGTATATAAAATTTCAGCTTTGAAGACCAAATCACCGCATATTTTTAAAAATCATTGAAAATCGACCCGTTTCTGGCCACCAAGCTTATTGCCTTCAAAGAAAACAATATACATAGATATAAAACAATGTACATAGATATAAAACGGTCATTTGACGATAGTTGCTAAACACAAAAAACAAACTCACCTGGCATTCTACTCTGTATGTCATCCACGTTCATGTTTTCTCCGCCCCAAGGATTGTTGTAGAATGCTTGCAATTCGTTTGACATTGGCTTGAAGAAATATTCAGACATCGCTTTGTCTCTAAGTCGTTTACTCCTCTTTGGAGGAATAGCTGGCACATCAAAGTCCGTGAATGGCCTTGATACAGCTTTCTTTGGCTGTTTTGGTGCACCGGCGACTTCTTTGTTTATTGTTGATCCACTTGAGGTTTTTCCTTTGGTTACTGTGGATGCACTCGTGGTTTTTCCTTTGTTTACTGTGGATACACTCGTGGTTTTTCCTTTGTTTACTGTGGATACACTCGTAGTTTTTCCTTTGTTTACTGTGGATACACTCGAGGTTTTTTCTTTGTTTACTGTCGATACACTCGAGGTTTTTCCTTTGTTTACTGTTGATACACTCGAGGTTTTTTTTTTGTTTACTGTCGATACACTCGAGGTTTTTCCTTTGTTTGCTGTTGATGCACTCGAGGTTTTTTCTTTGTTTATCGTCGATACACTCGAGGTTTTTCCTTTGTTTGCTGTTGATGCACTCGAGGTTTTTTCTTTGTTTATCGTCGATACACTCGAGGTTTTTTCTTCGTTTATTGTCGATACACTCGAGGTTTTCTCTTTGTTTATTGTCGATACAGTTGAGGTTTTTTCTTTGTTTGTGACTGTGCGATCTACGGTACTCCCAGCACCCGAGGTGCATGGATTTTCTGTCGGAATACCAGCCGACGCGGAGTTCTTGTCTCTCGTTTGATTCAACAGTTCGATATTGTCTATGTCGTCTGATAGATCGACCGAACACATTTCTCGGCCTCTTGTTTCAACCACTTGTCCGGCAGTGATATCGATTGTCGTGTTTGATAGATCGACCAAACACATGTCTCCGTTTCTTGTTGCATCCGATTGTCCGCCACCGATGTTGACCCAATTAGTCGCCTCGTTTCCGGTCGTGCTGTTGTCACTGTGTGTGTTAATCGACGGTCCTGTTCCACTCATCTGTCTTATTTCATCGAGACTGGAAGCACCTCGCTGAATTTGTGTGCAATTCAGTATCAAAGTATCGCCTTCCGGATATGCAGGTTCGACGGATACATCGGCGGAGTCCATCGCAGTATGTGTAGCTTCGCTGGAAATTGCGTGCGCTGCCGATGGATTGGATTCTGCAACCGGTGATTCCGAAGATGCATTGGGTGTCGAAGAATCCGTTGGCAGATCGCCGCACGACACTGACCCGTTGTTCTTTTTGATGGGTGATTTGTTAGTTTTCTTCGAGCCATCGTCGACCAACGGGTCGCATTCGTCTTCTGAATCTGGCAGTTGAATAATCAGTGGCGGTGGTTTAGGCGGAACTGGCACTTCCACGATAGAATCCTCCGAATCCGAACTGTAGACCAGAGACACCGCACGTTTTTTCTTCCCCCTCATTTTTTTTTTTTTAGAAACAACTTTGTATTTGTCAGTCTCAATGGTTACACCTGTATCATCCGCAGCGTCGGGTTGGCTCAATGTTTCTTTGCTGCAAGCCTGCTTGCTAATATTTCCTTTTAGATTCTTTTGTTTCCGTTTTCGCCCGTTGTTACGAGTCAAAGCATTTTCGTGATTTGTACTTAATCGATCGACGCCGGTCGAATCGTTGGCATGACTATCCGCTGTAGGAGTCTCTTTGTGGATCGGCGTTACGTTTTGTCGCCCGATCGTAGATCCGTCTCGTTCGGTATTTACGGGCGTCAGCCACAGTCCTTTCCGCGCGAGTTGTCTCTGCTTCCTCGCAGCGGATCTTACACTGACGGGCCGTTGCACGATAGCTTCGCAATCTCTCGTACTTTCGGATACCTCGCTCAATACCCAATCACTTTTTGGGTAATACAATGGTCCAATGTCAGAATTTTGGTGATCGTCGATGTCGTTGCCAGGCGTTAAATCTTCTACAAAGTTGTTAGTCGGTAAATGATTTTCTGTATTCGCCGGTGTCGGGCCACCATCGGTGACGCTCTCGTTCGATACTAATGATTTGTTTGATGACACAGTCGTCTCCGCGTTTTGAACAACGTTCAGCGTTGCCTTATCGTTCGGAATCGACGATTCGTAATCTGGTAAGTACGTTTCGTTCGAATAATAAATCTCGGCGTACAATCTAACTTCTAAATCTGGATCGTAGTCTCCATCCTCAAAGTCAATGGGTTTCTGTTGACATTAATTTCAATTTGTTATTCTGTACGGTTTAGCCGCGCTAAAATTGAATTATGTAAGGAATCATTTAGGTTAACTCGTATTAATGTGTATTCACCTCGTTTGTAACATTATCAGAACTAGCCATGTCTCGTTGCCATGTGGATGTAATTTTGCCGATATACAGTACGCCTTGAGAAATAAATAACCACAAGTATACGTGCCAGACGAACACGCATACTCGAGGACACGAAAATATTCGGAGATGTGGACAAAGAAGCAAGACTATGTAGTCGCTGCTAGCTACTAGATGGAAAAGCACATGGCGGGAACGAACGGCAGTTGATGAACCCATACATTGTAACAACGATGCCGCGCCAGAATAACTTGCGGATATAGACCGACGGAAACCGCCAATGAATGGGCAATAATTAGTGGTAGTAACCAATAGGGCGCAGCGATTCTTTCTTTGTCTCAGAAAAGTAAAACGTTCAGGCGAGCTGGAATACTAGCTGCTCTCGCGCGAATGTTTGAGTACAGCGGAAATATTTCAGCCCTGTTATTTGATAGGATTCTTTCCCTTGTAATAACCATATATTGACACACACTCTATATATATATATATATACACACTCAGCGCATTGTAGGCGACCTCAAAAATATATGTACGAGTGTTATGAGACGTGACGTATCTTCGAATAGTCCTCAGACTATTCGACGTACGGACTAGGATTACTGGAAAAATAAATAATAATAAAAAAAAAACAATTATTCAATCTCAATTATAATTTAATAGTGAAACAATGGCCGAACAATGTCGATTTCAACTGTCCTCATGAGTATTGAATTTGCCGCGTTCTTTTTAGCTTCGCGGAAAACATGGCGGACGGAAGTAGACGTCACCAGTGCCAACTGCCAACTAACTAAGCTCGTACGGGGTGGTGACATTTTCACCGGGGGACAAGTATTTTTCGTCGATCCCTCGGGGCTTTGCACGCTTCTTTTAACATCGGGTACGTTGCCTCGGTTATTTAAGCTTTTAATAGAAAATTCAATGATACTGCATGCGTTATATTGACTCCATGCTCCATGCAGTGTTAGCGATAGCGGGTGAGTGAGACTTTGACACTGAACTGTTTTTTTTTTTCTTTTTTTTTCTCCCGTGAGCCTCTCCACTGACAAGACTACAGCTTTTTGATTTAACGCTTCTGACTCGATACAATACTTGTTCCAATCGTGGGTTTATTTTTACACGGAATAACCCCGCTCCGCCACAATTTTTTACTCGAGTATGCGTCTCGCGGATAGGTCATTGGTTTAATTTAAGATCGCCCTGTTTCGGACGTAAAGTAAACTTCGTATTCCAAGGTTACTACGTATTCGAAGAATATCGTTGTCATTGTGGGCATTATTCAGAACGATCTTGTGACGCGACCCATTTTTTTGCAGAGTCACCAAAGGATTGACACATTCGTTCGTCGAACCGACACATCTTTCAACAGAGAAAAAATGTTCCTTTGGGATTGGTTCTCCGGAGTCCTGGGCTACCTCGGTCAGTATACCTTTGTCGATTCGAAAAAAGAAAAAAAAGTATTATTGCTCCTTACTTAAGCGGTCTAAGAATCCTCGATCATCTAAAATTATTTAGTAGCATATAATGTGCCCTTTGATACTGATATTCATTTATGCGTATAAACGAACAATGTGAACAGTCACTGAAAGTTTCTTAGGATTTCCATGAGCCATGTGTCAGCAAAAATTTCTCATTGTCGGAGTACCAAGTTTTGGTCAACATGCCCTGATACATGCAGCTTTAGACGATAACTATATGTATCGTGATCCGGTAACGCCTTTGCACGAGTCTTTTTACAATCAATGCATGATAGGTTTTTTTTTTGTTCACAGGCTTATGGAAGAAGAGTGGAAAGCTTCTGTTTCTTGGCCTTGATAATGCTGGCAAAACCACCCTTCTCCACATGCTGAAGGATGATCGGCTGGCGCAACATGTTCCCACATTGCATCCAAGTAATTAACGACCCGTAACCATCCACCTCGATTAAAGACTATGCATAAGCTTGGCGCCAGAAAATTGTGTAGCTTATCATTTTCTTTTTTTTTTTTTTTTCTTTCTGCACTGATGCCATCATGACGAGATCAGAATTTTACAAGTACAGATGATTTTTTCAAATTTCTCGCGACATAGCGACTGCAGCATATTTGTTTATTTATTCATTTTACAGGATAAACCCTTTTACTTACATACAGCAATAAAAAATACATCAGGAAATAATGGAAGCATATCTACCAATTAGAAGAATATCACTAATTATTCCTAAATTAATGATTTGTATTGTGGATAAATAATTGTCATTGATAAAAAAAATAGAAATGTGTACAGACCATGTGTACAATTCTGCATGTACAATTCTGGCCTTGTCATCTTGCTACCCAAGTAAGAAAAACTGCTAAAAATTCACCTGGTTTTTGGGTGTGAAGCTTATGCATAGCTCTGTACTAGGTCCTCATCTAAATTCTAGGGTACTCAAATGTGTCCAAGGCTTTTTTTTTTTTTTATCGAACTGTTTGATTCATGAACTATGGACGACGAGTGACGACGCGACGCTTGGAATATTTGTGAAAACAATTGATTGAACTTTCACCCATCAATGATGTTTCCACAATTACATGATGAAAATTCAAATGAAAATTTAATGTTTTAGCATCTGAAGAGCTGTCTATTGGCAACATGCGCTTCACAACGTTTGATCTTGGAGGTCATACGCAAGGTATGTTAAACTATATAGTATAGCTAGTACAGGGTACAAGCTGAAAAATCATGAAAGTTCATAAATCTGACATTTTTATTGTACCGAAAAAAGTAGTCGTGAAAAGTGACTGAGCAAGCTAAGGTTTTTTTTATTCGTTACCCTGAAGTCTGTGAGTTATTAGTTAGGAAGCTGAACACTTGATATTTTCAAATACTTTTAAGGAATGGAATATTGCTTGGAATTTGCAAGATTTGGATCCATGCATACACACAGTACATTATAGTTAATTTTTCGAAGGTGATTTAATAGGAATTTTTAAGAGAAACAGTGCCCATAGGATCAATAGTTTAATAGAACTGTTCAATGGCCAATACAGAAATTCTATATCCATTTCAATGCCATCGACGTAACTTTGTCCCATTGCATTTGTATGAACTGCAGAGCATAAAAAGGTCAGATTTCAATTTTTTTATTTGCTCATATAATTAAACAATTATAAAATATTGTTTTCTGTTGTTTGCATTTTCTTTTCTCGACATCTCCACAATTTTAGAGGGTCAATTGTATCATCCCACTAGAAAATGTTCCAAAATTGCAAAATCTCGAAAGGTACAATTTTTTTATCATGAGGCTCGTCAAACAATTCTAAGAGCTGTCCGAAATGAATTCTATATTATTTATTGATTTATTTGTTTACGGGACATGCCCTTTCACATGCGAAATTCAGATAACATAGTAAGTAAAAAAAAATAAATTAAGATCAAACTATTATCTTGTTTAAAATATTATTTGTTTTAATCATGCCACCGTTAAAGAGATACGATGTTTTTCGCATGCTATTTAAATGAGAAATATTAAATTCTTTTGGCACCTCTTATAATCTTATAACACTTAGAAAATTGCCAGGTCACAAAATAAAAATATTATACTTTTGGAAATAACGCAATTATATACGTATACGTATGTATATGGGAGACCATTCATTCAAGGGATAATTCTGTAGGCACTTTGTTTTTCATAAAAATCATTAATATGATTTTTATGAATATGAAAAAAAGTAAAATATATTTTATCTCTGAACAATCAGCAGTAGCAAATTATGCGCGATTTTATTCAATGAGAAATCGAAAATTTTTTTGGTACTTTTGCAAGTTTTACCTGACTTAGTGTAAGATTAAGGTTGTACAAAGTGGGTACAATAGATATTTTTCATAAATCGTTTCTTTTTTTACATCCTACTAATAATAAGTATAACTGTCGTCCAGGAGTAATACAATTTAAAAAATCGTTATTTTGTGCTTGAAAGGTCACGTTATTTCATGAAATTTCAATCGAGTACGTTGTTCTACACTATCAGTTCCGAAACGAAAATAACCTTTTTTTTATGTTAAGGTGGAATACCGCCGCCAGTTACAAAAACTGTACTGCATCCCGTTTTGAGACCGCAGTCCGCTGACGAAAATGCAAATTGTCTTTCCTTGGAGAATCGACAGACGTAGGGAAAGACAATTGTCTTTTGGCTCGGATTTGGAGCGGGCGGTCTCAAAACGGCATGCAGTACAGTTTTTGTTACCCGCTGATGAAGGTGTGAGCGGGAAGGTGTTCCACCTTAAGAAAGAATAATGTTCAATTTTTTTTTATTCCATTGCGTATTCACATGGTTTAAATTTCCCGTAGCCCGAAGGGTATGGAAGGACTATTTTCCGGCTGTGGATGCCATAGTATTTTTGGTTGACGCGAGCGACAGATGCCGGTTACCGGAGTCGAGGGCCGAGCTGGACGCCCTATTGACGGATGAGCAACTCAGTGTGTGTCCCGTACTTGTCTTAGGCAATAAGATTGACAAGCCAGGTGCTGCGTCAGAGGACGAACTTAGAAATTGCTTTAACTTATACGGTCAGACAACTGGAAAGGTATAGTTACGACAGTTATTACATTTTTATAAAATATTACTTTGAAAACCATTGTAACATTCAAATAATTATTTCCAGGGAAAGATCGCGCGGGCTGATATTTCTGGGCGACCTTTAGAATTGTTCATGTGCTCAGTCTTGAAGAGACAGGGTTATGGGGAAGGCTTCCGCTGGCTCGCACAGTATATCGACTGAACCCACGTAATTATCAATCTAAAAAGAACACAAACAACATACCGTAAAAAACACATACACACACCAATTTATACCATCGACAGTTTCCCGCTGTTTCTCTTGATTTGGTTCGTCCTTCACACGAAGCCTTTAATATCATATGGATAAAGACGCTCGTTTACACTTCAAAGGAGTTACAAGAACCTTCATCGGATATCCATCGGGAATGTTCGATCCGATATTAAAGTACCATAAAGCCTGCATCATCGGCAAGAAAAGGCTTAACAAATAACATGAGATTTCGAATTACTGGTCAATCTCATGTATAACAGTGCTTCAAACCACGGCAACGTAAAGAGGGGGATATGAGAATTTTGATAAATAAAATCACGAATGAAAAATAATTATTTAAGAATACTTAAGTCTTATTCAGGGTTGTTCCTTCATTTAAGGTGTAATGATTAGTAAGTGAATGAGTAGGGTTTGTTGCTCATATTTAACACATTGTTTAGCAAAAAAAAATTACCAAAAAGATCTTGTCCGAACAGTTGACCTTACGAATAATAATAAATCAGTGCGTGAGATATAATTCCAAACACGCATTCGTATAACTCATATATATCATTCGAGCTTCCTGTGAAAAATATTGTTAATGTGAAACACAAAAAAAAGAATCGATTGTCAATGACTACATTTTATCGGAAACGATATATTTCTTATTGGCAATCGATGGTTTTCTACAGGATCAAATTGTCTAATATTCCTTTAATTACGAGATTAATTTCGTACTCTAAGATACTATGAACGGCTTACCGCCATGTTCAAATCAGCGATCCAGCGGCTTAACTTCGTATTTTTTTTATCGAATGTTCCGATTTAATTACAGTTTACACTTCGTTTTATCGAGATTATTGGCAATCCCAAACGTTCGCTTCATCTACACACTTCATATAATAACAATCTATTTTCGGTCATGTAGAATATAAAAAGAGCCACGTTGTGTTACCATAAGACGTGATTGAAATTATTTTTTTGATTCGTTTTACATAAATAATAAAAAGAACCCGATGTATTGATAAAGATGTATATATTGGCATTCTATTTTAGGGTAGAGTTAATCGTAATATATACACTTTGAATTCTATAATATTAAATCTCCGCCGGCAGGTACTTTTGAGAAGAAACTCGCAACGTGCTCGTTTGTTACTTCCTGGAGAAACTTAGGTTTCCAAACGGGTTTCTGATCCTTGTCGATCAAAAGAGCTCTGACTCCTTCGTAAAAATCGCCGTCACGTGTATGAGATGCACAAGATAATCTGTACTCCATTTTTAGGCATTCAGCTAAACTCAGGTCACGTCCCTTTTCGACAGCCAGTTTAGTAATTTTTAATGATGTCGGCGACATCTTTGATAGCGAATGCAGTACATCATTGGACCATTCCGTACCATCCGTTTTCAACCTACGTCATAAATTATTTTTACAAAATATTAAAAAATGATTCACAGTAGATTGAACTCTTTCGACCGGACGGGAAAACATTGTAACATTCGGGCAGATCTGCAAGTTTTATGTTCACCCATGGTCCGAGAAAAATAGCGGCGTCCGTCGAAACATTTTTAAAAAGCTCAAAATTGGAGTCACCTGTAAATTATATCCTCGATAGACTCAGCTGAGAAACATTCGTTAATCTGATTCATGTGTGGTTGTAAAGAAAAATTCTTTTCGAGATTTTTCGGTTGGAAGTCATTGAGAATTTCTTCGACAACACGAGATCCTGGAGTTAACAGAGCCTCGGTCAAATCATCGAGTCTTTCAGCGGGAATGTAATGTGTAGCGATACCAGCGTGGAGTACATCGATTCCTAAAAAAAATCAATCCTTATTCTGTTAAGAGTATATAAAGTGACGCAGTCGGTAATAAAAAATTGTAAACTTTTTTTCACGCGTGGTGGCATATACGATCGAATGAGATGTCCCGTCAAAAGTGGAATTCATGTTAGCTTTCGATGGTACTTATCTCTTGATCCTACATGCCAGTAGCCTTACAAAAAAGTTGGCCTATTTCGGCAGGTGGGGGGGGGGGGGGGGAAGGTGTTTCACTTTGTCTTGATTCTTATTAATCGGCTCTAAATAATTAGTAGAATGATATACACGATGTCTATTATTTGAACCTCGTAATCTGTGTCCTGTGAGGCCCATGTAAAGACCAAGATTTCCCTCCAAACGCGGCAGAAAGTAGGTAGCACCAACATCCGGGTACAATCCTATAGCAGTTTCTGGCATGGCAAATATTGTATTTTCGGTCGCCACACGATATTTGCCATGCACCGACAGTCCTACTCCACCACCCATCACGATCCCATGAATGAGGGATACGAAAGGCTTCTTGTATGTACCAATATGATGGTTCAATCTGCAAACACACAGATGCGACGTATAACGTATAACTCAAAGACGAAGACTATAGTGCGTTCGAAATAAACATTTGACATTTTACAGGGAGTCGAAACGGATTATGAAACTAAGTGGTAAGGAGCAAACGACATTGTCAAGTTGTTGCAACACGTCGTAATTTTAATATATGTCACTTATGCGGTGGCTTCTTGCAGCTAGTACTTGCCACCAAGCCTACAGTTATATATAAACTACTAACAACTAACTTTGATCGATGTTTCTTCGCTCAGCAACATTTTTTTTCGGAAATACACCACAGACAGTTTTGTGGATATGCGGAATGAAACATCTGAAAAGTTAGTGGCAAATCGAAAGTTATAAAAGATCTAATTACTCGTGTTCTATACGTACATATAATTTTGTTCTGTATATTCCGATTAAATATGTACGGACAAGGTTTAATCAGTTAAACATTTTTTGCGAAGAGATACAGTGAAATATTAAAAATATATAAACGAGGCTTAAATGGCATTGGCATATTGCCTTTCCATTTTTCGCCATCTTCAACAAAACGGTTACGGTAAAGAGTGTTTATCCATTTTTGATATGTTCATAGAAAAAGCTTTGGACATGACGAAAAAAAAAATTAGGAAATTCATCGCTCTTAGTTGATATTTTGTTAAATTTCAGCTCGGCAGGTTGATTTGTTCGCGTGGGGAACCTTAAGGGGAAGTGAGACTGCTGTGCGTGCGGGAGAGACAGTTGCAATTTTCAAAATAACTTCGTTCAATGGTGCTAACTTTTTTGAGGAAAAAATTAATTCGGTCCGGATGCGAAATTATCGTGCGCATCTGGCTCGAATTTGTTTTTCCTTAAAAAAATGAGGACCCTTGAGAAAAGTTCATTAGTTTTCATTACCGACCGCGATATTTCACTTCCCTTAATGGCTATTTTTCGGGGAATTAAAGAATTTCAAATTCCCGTAAATTTAACGGCCTCGAGCGATTATGGCCAATTTCAATTGTAAACATGGTTCAATGTCGATGGATTTGGCGATGCGCCAAATGAGGTCGATAAGTTCACGTTTTCTCGGATTAGAGTTTATGATAATTTTTCGAAAACTCAAAATTCTTGCAAGGTCCAAACGCTTTTATAAATTTTTGGCAAATTTAATTCCATTAATCATTGGTAGGTATGTTAATTTGTGTACAGTTTTAGGTCAATAGCTTGAAATTTTCAAAAATTAGAGCACCGATGCGCAGTCAAATGTTGATTCTCATAAAATTGCAAATCAGGTATCAATTCTGAGGAAAATCGTAATGAACAGAGGGAAGTGATAACTTTACGATAGTATCGAGATTCAACGCACTGCCTCAATGCATTCTTGAGTTATTAAGACTTTACAATTTGCAATTCCATCACATGTATACACGTATGAATCGGAACGTCGGTTTGAAGTTGCATTTCTCGAAGTATTAGATTATGTACATTGACACAAATCTTATGTTAATTTCTTTATTGTTTTATTTTTTTAAGAAAGAAAGCATTGTCTGAAAATCGTTGATGAAAAAGAAAAGTTAAGCTTAATTATGTAAAATACCAATGAAATCTCATTAGTATGAAAGAAGCAACTATCATTTTCAATCAAATATTTCTCTAGCAAAAACATCACTGGACACAGAATTAAATTTATTTGAAAGTTTCAAGCATCTGTGATAAAGATACAAGCAAAAATGTTTCTAAACCCTGTTGGTATTTGATATTGTCTTAAACAATATTACTCAGGGTTTGGTTGCTGTATTGATGCCATTTTTTTTTGTATTTCCCTTTATGTATTCCATGTACAAGGGAAAGCATATGCCACAAATGTTTTAGGATCACCGGGGAATATCAACCATACTTATTATCTATATTCGTTATTGACTGATTACCTATATTCATTTTTAAAGAATTCATGTCCATGAATTTCTCCACCAGGTTCATTTAAAGCAAGCACAATTGACTTGACATCGCCGCCAGCACAGAAAGCTTTATCCCCTGTTCCTTTTATAATCACTGTGCGTTTGGAGCTTTCCCAACTCTTCATTGTCGGATAGATTTTATTCACCATAGACAGATTTAAAGCATTCAGAGCTTTAGGACGATTCAATACTATGAGTCCTTTGTCTTCCGTCTACGAGAAAATATTTAAACACAATATATATAAACTATAATACATGTGCGTAATAATACTATCAACATAAATGAATGTTCACCTCTTGCAATAAAACATCATCCTGCTTCTGATTGGGATTAGCAGTCTTGTTTTGTATCGACATTGTTCGTATAAAAAATTCAATTGGCACCCTCGTCTTATTTGGTACTAAATTTCGAATTATAATTTCCATCTATTAATTAGAAAAATATGGCATTAATTAAAATAAATTTAGATTCTTGTCATAGTATAAAAATGTATGGTTAAAGTTACCATGCTGCTACATGTAACTCTAATAATTTCCGTAAATATTCTGGGCAGACTCGAGTGAACTTACGATCGACGATTTACGTGGCAATCAATTTCACATTTACGACAGACCTTGGCTTGCGTAGGAATTACTGGTTACTGCATATCTGAAATCAAATATCATATTCATATGTTAATAAAATGATTATCACACCAATATGTAACCAATCACACGACTGAGTTGGAGCAGTTGGACATTGGACTGAATGGCTTGCCGTCACTTCCCCTAAATCTTATAATCCCGAACACTCCAACGCCCGAAATTCATTCATCCGATGTAACGTTTACCCGAAATTGTAATCTACCGAAGGACTAGAAGACCGAATGTTCATTCGTCCGAATGCTCAAGAAGACGAAATATTATTTTGCACAACAATTGCCCGAAATCCATTCAGCCGACGTCTCATTTGCCCGAAAACCTATTTTACCATCGTAGAGCTCGTGGTTACCGACGTACGCTACATAGGCGAATGATAAATTGGCTTTCTACAATAAAAACCTATAGTCGCCTCGCCAAGAGATCATCCAAACCTTGCACTGACAACGCGTTACCTTACACATATCGTATCATCTTACCCAGCAGACAAACGTGCCGTCGAACGAGTGTCGTATTATTGGTACTGTCTTTTGTCTATCGGGGTATGTATGTGATACGTCCTTGCGATATATTATTATATTTGCGCATAAGCCGTACGGCGTTTTTATTTTATACGATTGATATGATGATGGTATTCCTAACCCGTGGTGGCGGTGCCGTAATGGCGGTACCAATGGTACGATACCCGTTTGATGGCACATTTTTCTATCTGGGTAAGATGATACGATATGTGTAAGGTAACCCGTCCGTGCAAGGTTTGGATGATCTCTTGGCGAGGCGACTATAGGTTTTTATTGTTGGAAGCCAATTTTTCCTCAGCCTATGTAGCGTACGTCGGTAACGACGAGCTCTACTATGGTAAAACAGATTTTCGGACACATGAGACGTCGGGTGAATGGATTTCGGGCAATCGATGTTTCGGTATATTAAACCGTCGGGATTATGGCAAGTCGGCAAAATAATATTTTGTCTTCTTGAGCATTCGGACGAATGAACATTCGGTCTTCTAGTCCTTCGGTAGATTATAATTTCGGCTAAACGTTATATCGGATGAATGAATTTCGGGTGTTTGGAGTGTTCGGGATTATGAGATTTTGGAGAAGTCACGGCAAGCCGACTGAATCTAATACGACAGTAATAGGGGCGACGTGCTGGCGGACATCAATCCGTGAGTTTAGCAGTGATGTAAAGCCGTAACGTAATTGTCACGTGACCGTTACATGACCGTTACGTGACCGTCATACGCACCCTTAGAACAACAGTGTAACAACTTGTATGGTAATCCCATAAGAAATGTTACACTGTTGTTCTAAGTGTGAGATATGACGAACGCTAAATTGACAAAAATTACCAAGAACCGGCGATCATCATACATCTACGAATTTTGTGACGGAAAAAATAACCGAAAAAATCATGACCTTCATTTTACATCTAAGTAGAGGAACGCTGCCATTTTACTACTGATCAAAACGCTTGTCATTTGCTTGTCACGTCACATGACTTCGGATAAAACGACGGTGATTTTCACATAGAAACTTGTCGGAAACGAAAATGACGTCAGGTGACCTTTCACTGACGCAAGTATAAGATGACGGTCATTTTACATCACTAGTTTAGCACGATAAAATTACGGTAAATCGACGGTAAGTAGAATACTTTCGTCGAAATAAAAAGTTATTAGGGCGTGCGCAACTTTACGGTTGTAACGAATGTAGTTGGTAACCACGATATTAATAGATAGTCGAATTATGCGCGGCGCACGATTTGTCCGATTCAAATATAAATAACGTGAGCGAAAGTCAAATAGGTATTAGACAGGAATGGTCACACGCGGACTTTCTACAGAAGAGTAGTAATTCGAAAAAACCATCGAGAGCGCAGAATTTTCCCCCAATGATCGATGCCACATGTGGAAACTTCACCCGCTGAAAAGGATGCTGTAAAAGAACGCAGGCTTGTTTTAGGGTCTGCAAAGAAGAAGCCCAAAGTCATAAAATTATGCAGATGCCTTTCACCTACGGCTCTCGGATCACCAGCGGACTCCACGAAGGACGCGGGCCCGGCCCACGACTAGATAACATATACTTACTGGAGGGGTTCAACCACCTCTACTCTTGAATATCCTGTCAGAAGTCGTCAAGCAAAATTATTCATCCTTGGTTTGGGCCGCATATGTTAAAGGATGATTCAAGGATGGTTCGAGGATAATGTTTCCAGTGTTGGAGGACTCAAGGGTGTTCCGAGGTAGATTCATGGGTGATTCAAGGATCGTTTCTTTTCGATTCCTAAAACATTGAATTCGTAGTTGACCAAGGATGGTTCGTGGATGATTCGAGGAATTTTGTTCGATTCTTCCATCATTGAATCATTAGGTGAGCAAGGACGTTTCAAAGATGATACAAGGGTGTCAGAATTTTTTCCCCAAACAGATCATGATTTATAAATTATACTGAATTAATAAAATATGAGGCATTCTTTATCAACCAAGCCACTTTTTCGGTCGACCTCTCGATTTTTTTTTAAATTGTCCAGTTTGTAATACTACTTGAAAGAGGCTTCCGTGATTTTTTTTAAAGATTTTTAAAGTGCTCCGTTCAGGCTCTACGTATTTTTATAAATATCAGTATACATATCTAAAGAAATATTGGTCACTCAAAAAATTCGTGGGAACATAAACTTTTTTATTTTGCATCGTCTTGCGAATGACTTTACGGTCATAATTTTTCCGATAGGGGAAAGTCCGTTTTCGTTAAAAAAAGTTAAAATAATTTTACTTCCTCATAGAGGAAGCTATGTTTTCGTGAAATTTTTTTTTTTATTCTAATGTGCGTGCGTGCGTGCGTGCGCGTATGTATGTATGCATGTATGTGTGTGACAACGTGCATCGCTTAGAACGACTATAACTCGGAAACGGCTTGGGATAGCGGGTTCAAATTTTGTACACTAGTACAGTGGTCACGTCTCCTCCTTCAATATAATTTTCATGAAGATTGCTACCCGTTTCAGGATTTTACGAGAATTCGAAATTTTTGAATAAAGTCTGTGGTAGCTCTAACTTTCGTAAATTTTGAGCTATCGTCATAAAACTGCACACGAATATAGTATTTTTATCAAAGACATTTGGTATTGAATTTAGCCGAAATCTACCGAAGGGATCAGATTTTATGGAATTTTGTTTTTTTCAAAAATTACCAAAAACCGTCTAATTTGAGTAAATATGGAGGTATCGAGCTGAAATTTGGCATGGGAATGGACTAACACGGTATAATGATTC
>JAPYZC010000913.1:0-23871 GCA_030522665.1 Ichneumoninae sp. A BG-2022a
CATGGGAAGCCGAAATTATATCCGTTTCCGATGAGACTTTTCTTTTGACCGTATATGCCAGAATCCATGAGAAAAGTTGATTACAGTTTTTATTACCGATCACGGTATTGCACATGCTCTTAAGTTTTTTAACTGAACGATGTGAGACTACTCAGTCGGTAACAAAAACTGTAATGCCAGTTTTTCATCCGCAACCGGTACGACGCCCGCTTTTACTAGCGTTTTCTTTACACGAATGGGCCTCGTATCCCAAGATTATGGAAAATAAAAGTAACACGAGAGTGCCAACGATCTTAAACACGTATGAGTGCGACAGGTACAGAGTAAAAATTTTGAATCCATTTTTGTCCGAAATGATTAGTTTTTTATTTTATAAGACCGTTTCGGAGAAAAAAATTTGGGGTTATGTTGATCTTTGGCACCACTTTAAGTTAGTCCCCTTACCCGCGCTTCCATTTTATTTTTTAAAGGATGATCTGAAACTACTCAGTCAGTAACAAAAACTGTAATCCAAAATTTTCTTCCGCAACGAGGACGACGCCCGTTTTTGCGAGTCTTTTCTGCACACGTATCCCGTGATGCAGGCTGTTCTGTGCCATACATACACACACACATACACATAAACAACGTGCGGATTCTGTCTAGCGGCGCGTACGAGGCCCGCCACTCAGTCTCTCACGCTCGAATAGATACCAGCGTGTAACGGGAATATAGGTGCGAGGAATGCCTCCTCTCTTCGGGTCATAGCTTGTATCGATGATATTACAGCTCCACGTTATATCCCAAGCGTACTCGACGCTGCCGATCTTCGCACCAATGTCGATCCCGTATTTCCGTTGTTTATTTTTTATTTTAACTTTGTTACAACTCACCGGATACTCGTTACCGCTTGAAACAATTGTTTTCGAGCCGTCGTGTCGGGAGCCGCGAGAGGTCCCTCGGCGATTACGCACGTCAGTGCAGGACGCCCGTACTACACTGTAAACCGCCATGCGATCTTCCGGATATCGCCACTTTTATCGTTCCCGCGACCAGCCACTCGCCATTAATTATCCGCGGCGATAATTGTTTTATATTGCAATCGCCGGTGCACTATTGTGTCTCGGTATCGGGCTTGTTGTACGCCGGGATAAAGGACGGCGCTCGCACGCGCGCGGCTCGTCAAACAGTTAAACACCGACTGACCCAACTATAAGTTTGTCCATTCCCGTACAGCGTTCCATTACATTTCACTACGAGTGTGAGCCCTCGCACCTCTGGACTCCCTCTCGCACCTCGTCCGCGAGTTATCGTTCGCGATTATTATTATTATTTATTATTATTATTACTATTATTATTAATATAATAATTTATTATTTACGTAATAATAAAATTCATGTCGATTGGACACTCGCACAGATGCTGCGAGCACGCGCGTCAACATAACCGCTATCCACATAACAACAAGAATAATAATAATAATAATTATTATTATTATTATTATTATTATGCAGTAAGGACTTCCCGATGCGTTTCAACCTACAATGTTGTCTATCATGTGCCTAGAAGTTACAACTTGTCCAAGTTCATATGCATTTGATGTATATTTACGCACGTTCCCGTCGACTTTGCTCGCTCTCGTCGGCTTTACCTTGTCCTGTGCCACGTGGGTGGACACGCAGAATATCCCACTTCGTTAAAGCTTCGGCGTTTCCTGCCGTGTATCATTGCCACACAACGAGGCTAATTTAATTACGAGATCGCGAGACACAGCACAATCAAGTGTATATATTTCAACGTACGGGGCTTCCTCAAAGTAGGCTACAATAATGCTGTGCGTCGATGCGAGATAATAGTAAGCGCTGGGATAACGTGTATATGTGTATGTGCGTGCGTGTGTCTGTGTCCATCACAAAATGGGTCGCATGGGCAAATAAAAAAAAATTTACTTCACTCGGTGCAAAAATGACAGTTTTACGCACGCTTCGCGTACTCAAAACCCCCATTTTCACACCTTGTGAAATAACATTTTGTATGACACTCGTGCGAAACACTTTTTCTTAGCTCGTGTAATGGCAACACTCGCCTTCGGCTCGTGCTACAAACGCACACTTGTCAGAAAAAGATTTGCGCACTAGTATCGTACTGCGCTATTTTATTCGCCGAAGCGAAGGTTAAAACATCCACGTACAATGCCTCAATGCCTGCGCAGTTACGCACGGACTAGAATAAATGTTTTTTGCTCACCTGACATAGCGCCTCCCAGTTACGCGCTCAAAGGGACGTTCGAGCGTGTACACCTTGCCAACAGTCGGGTCACGAGAACGTTCATAACTGGTGAGAAACACATGTTCGCGAGCGTCGCTTTTGCGGAAGGAAATACACGCGAATTTTATTAGTCGTTGGTACAACTGAAAGTCAGTTACGGCCCAAACTTCGGGCTGTTCGGCACGACACTCGTGAACCCCTCGGGGACGCGATGCCACTTTACACAACACCGACAGTTACATATTGCATTCGCCCACCGGCTTTGCCGGAAACCTACTCGTCACTCGATTTCGTTCGATCGTCATCTCCCGCTGTCGATGACACTCTTCCTCGTATCTCTGTTAGATCGTTGCGGTTACGTGTCTGTAACCTACGCCAAGAGAAACAGAAGATTCATCGTAACTGCGCTATTCACTACAATCGCGGAAGCCCGAGACGCGGACAAACTTTGTACGCCGAGATAACTTTATACACCACGGACAATTACATATATTGCATTCGCGCACCGGCTTTACGGAGACCTACTGGTCACTCGATTTCGCTCGATCGTCCTCTCCCGCTGTCTCTCGTCGATAACAGACTCTTCTCCGTATCTCTGTTCGATCGTTACGGTTATGTGTCTACAACCTGCGGTAAAAGAATCAGAGAAGACTCTCGCCGTAACTGCGCGCTATTCACTGGAATCGCGGGAGCCCGTGAACGCGTGCATGCATGCCGGCAGCAGAAGGAGCTCTGCGCCTTTTTGTTGTAAAAGTATGCTACCTAGAGTGAATTACGGGAGCGCGCGCGCGCTGGCGCTCGCGCCTAGAGATCCGAAGTGTCGAGTGTCGTGATCGCGCGATAGCTTGCGGAACGTTACTGTGGGGGGATGCGATTTCCCCGCGCGCCGATCATACCCTAACGCGCAGTAAACGTTCCATTTTTTTTTGTATGGTATTGGCAAATTGAACGTTCGATATTCATATTGATATTGACAATTTAATAACGAATTGCCTCTTTTGTACATACAATGAGAATAGTACATTTTCATTTTGTATCTAACTAGCGTGTCGTCGCATGCATCCTCGTTTTGCTTTAGAGGGTCACCGCGCGCCGATCATACCCTAACGCGCAGTAAAAGTTCAATTTTTTGTGCGGTATTGGCAAATCGAACGGTCGATATTCATATTGATATTGACAATTTAATAACGGATTGCCCCTTTTATACATACAATGAGAATAGTACATTTCAATTTTGTATCTGACTGACGTGTCGTCGCATGCATCCACTTTTTGCTTCAGAGGGTACACTAAAATGTAATTAATAACAATAAACAGTATTAAATTGATAATAATAGATATAAATGGACAATTAGATAATTCATAAAATAGATACGAACATAGGAACCAACAATCCCATCGACCGACTACGCGTACTTTAAAATGCTTCTCTTGGCTAACATCCCAAAAGCGTTTTATGACCGCTCCGGGAGCCGAAGTGCGGAATATCTGTTCCCTATATTAAGAGCGGGGGAAATGCCACGGTCGATAATAAAAACTGTAATCAACTTTTTTTATGGACGGTAGTATTCACGGTGAAAAGAAAAGTGTCATCGAAGACGGATTACATGTCAACTTTCGATGACACTTTTCATATGACTGTAGATGCTATTATCAGTGAAAAAAGTTGATTGCAGTTTTTGATACCAAGTGGGCATGGGGTGGGTGGGGCGAAGGGGTTTCACACGCTCTTAAGGTGATATGAAATACCGCCGTCGGTACCAAAAACTGTACTGACTGAGGAATCGGCAGACGCAGGGAAAGACGCAGTGAATTTTCTTTTTTCTCGGCGGTCTACCCTGATAAACAAGCGGCACGAAAAGTACCAGTTGACCTAATGATTGCGACATGTGCTGCACATGTAGCAACTACCGCGCCAATATTGCTACTTTTCATGGCGCTTGTCTATCTGGGCCACGACCTCATAACGGCATTCGTACAGTTTTTGTTACCAACTGAGCGCGGAACAGTTGGGCGGGAGGTTGTACAACGTCATCTTAAGTATAAGCACGCTATCGTGGAGTTCGATGCATTATTTTCGTGTTGATTTGGCGCGGTGTCCAAGATGGTCGACTCTGCGTGGCTGTACGTGTGTATCGAGGAACACCGTACGACTGCCTATGTCGCGGCCACGATCGAATAAACCAACCGTGCGCTAGGTCGCTCGGTTATTAATCGAGTAAATGCGTAATTGGTGCGGCACAAAACAAGCCTCGAGTTTGCCAGTCGCTCCCTTCCGTGAGATAATACATTCGGCATTGACGACAGCAGCATCCGAACCTCCAGTCGACCGGCGTCTATCGCCAACTGTTCATGGAGCACCCACGCCACCCGGCGGCGAAACCGTCGATAGTTAGTCGGCGAATATCCAATCAGGCAACGAGGCAAATATCGGTAGACATGGCCGCACGTGTTCACGTACCCACGCGGGGATAGAAGTTGTTTTGCCAAAGTTGATCATATCCAACGTAGCACGGGAGAGATCCCTAATGCGCCGTACACAGAACCGTGGCCTAGTCGCACATCTAAAGATAGAGAGCCTCTCGATGCTGGGGCAAATCTGACCTTGTCCTTCCGATCTTATATAATCCCCGTGGCTTACTCAAGAGCGGTCAGTCAGTTGGCTGCCTCTTGTTTTGACTGCTTCGTGAGTCAAAATATTTTTTTTTTTGTCGACTAAAATTCAATCGCTTCGCGGCTCGAGGAGAACCTTTAACCGGAAACGATCGCGTTCCAGCGCGTCCTTCAATCGTGACTCCATTCATGTAAATAAGATTTCATCTTTGCATAAAATAAAATAAATAAATAAAAACAAACAAAATGAGAAACTCGGTGTTTTTGGGAAAGTGTCTCCAGTGCATTGCAAGTGGCGTGCCGAAAATGGTAATTTAACGAAATGAAATAAATAAAAAATGGAAAATCCGCTACGAGGATACTGTGCCAAGTTTCCTTCGATCGCGTACACAGATACATACGGATAGATAGTAAACGCCTAGAAACGCACGAGTGCTAAATAGATATTCAGAAAAAAAAATAAATAAAGAAGCGACCTTGAGGGTACTAATTCAGTGCAAGGCGTGTTTGCCGCACGGACACAGTTGCGCGCGCGGTACGGCCACATAGAGTAGGTGGATCGCGATCCGCAGAGTGTCGTGGCAACGGTGCTCCAGTACTCGGACCGCGAGGCACCATATCCGGTGATAATCGCTCCGCTAATCGTGGCAACAACTGTGAAACCTATAAGTGGTATTATTTCATCGAGCTCGCCTCGAGCGCGAGTCATATCGTGTGTGGATCGATTGTACGCTTGTGATCGTAATATCCCGAGCGAGCGAACTCAAAGGACTAAACTCAAAGGGCTAAACTCAGAGGAGTAAACTCAGAGGAGTAAACTCGGAGGAGAAAACTCAGAGGACTAAACTCAGAGGAATAAACTCAAAGGAATAAACTTAGATGAGTAAACTCAGACGAGTAAACTCAACGGGATAAACACACAGGACTAAACTCAGGGAATTACACTCAGAGGAGTACACTCAAAGGAGTAAACTCGGAGGAATACACTCAGAGGAGTAAACTGAAGGGAGTAAAGCCAAAGGAGTAAACGGCAAAGGTAAACGGGAGAAAAATTACACCAAAATAGGGGGCGCTCTTTGATGCCTTGTAACCGAGATGGAATCATCAAACTGGCTGTTCTTCGTTATCCTGTTGCTATCAGGTCGCGGACTGGACGAGGTCCATGCGAAATGCACCTTGACCGCTCTGCAAGGCGATAGAACAGTCGCCTACGTCTGCGTCGACAGTGACTTGGACGACGTCGCTGAGGTTCCGAGCGAGGCCGAATGGATCGAGTTCACGGTATCCCGTATTCATTACCTTCCACCGGACGCCTTCTCGCGTTTCCACGATCTACGACGCTTGACGTTCTTCAATTGCGATCTACGCCAGCTGAGTCCCGATGCGTTTCGCGGCTTAAACAAACTAGAGTGGCTCATTATGTCGAACACGAAAATCGGTCTCGCCAAGATGGCGCTGTTTCGTCACCTGGGGAGCCTACGGAGATTGGTGTTGGATGGCGCTGGCCTCGTTTACATCGAGCCCGAGGTTTTTAGCGTTCTTCCCGCTCTCGAGAGTCTGAGTCTTCGCGACAACGATCTCGACTGTCTTCCCGTCGACGCTCTCGCTTCGCTCTCGAACCTCAAGAGCGTTCAGATCGGCAAGAATCCATGGTTGTGCGACTGCCGAAAGTCTCTCGGAAAATTCTTCGAGGAAAGAATGATCGAGCACGGTCCGGACGACGAGTGTATAACTGAAATTCGCAACAATACATCGATGAAATTTGTGAGGAGCGTTTACGAATGCATGACCGTACTGGAGTATCCGGAGCTTCCGGCGCCACAAGCGTCTTTCGAGGAGATCGAGCGACACTACCGAGGCCGATTCGAATGGCGGGAGAGCCTTGTCACTGGTATATCGAGCCTCGATCGGATTCCCGATGAGATCGGTTGGATACAAATTTTCGACGTCCAGATACCGAGCGTGCCGCGCTACGCTTTCTTCAGATTCGGCAACACTCTGCGTAGCATAGAACTGAGAAACTGCGGCATCCAGTGGATCGACGGCGAAGCCTTCGCTGGTCTTCACAAACTGGAGCGGCTCACTTTGACGGGAAATCGATTGCCTACTCTCAGGCACGAGTGGTTCACGGATCTCACGAGGTTAAACGATCTCGTTCTTCGGGACAACGGTATCGAGAGCTTCGAGGAAAACTCAATGACGCATCTGAAATCGCTCAAGAGACTCGATCTTCGTGGAAATCGTCTTAAGTGTCTGCCCCAGGATTATCTGCGGGGTCTCGTCGCTCTCGCGAGATTCGAGGCCACTGCAAATCCATGGACCTGCGGATGTAAAGCGGAATTGGAGAATTATTTGAGACGAATGAGAATTGGGTACGAAATGACCTCCGGATGCGATATTCAAGGTGAATCGACGATGGGCCGCGATGAGCAACAGGTAAGCCACAATGAGAATGACAATGACAATGACAATGACAATGACAATGACAATGACAATGACAATGACAATGACAATGACAATGACAAATAACAATGACAATGATTCTTCTGTAGTACTTATAGAACTACATCCAAGGAATATGAAAGCAATGTTATGAAAAACTTGGGTATAAATACCGGCGAATCTGACGGTCCGGTGACTACCGATTTGCGATTAAGTGATAATAGGTTTAAAAATGTTGTTCCACGTTACCGTAGCCCACCTGGAACTCGACAACGAGTGGCAAGGTTCGTTGGAGCTGGGCTTACGAGATACACCGGCCAAGTTGGCCAAGCTCGAGTCGACCAACGATTACGATGACGACGAGCACTCCAAAAATAATTGTCGAGACGACAAGGCCACCGCGCACAAGAGGCTGTCATCTCGTTCATTCGGCTTCGCGGGAGAAAATCAACAGTTGCATCTGCAAGGGGGCATCGCTAGACGAATTGGCCAACTTTTCGGACAACATCAATAGTATCGTTTACTCGGCCTCGGTGATACCGACGATTTACAACGATGTCTTTCGAAAATTCGGACGTTATCTTCAACGGCTCGAGTTTCGCGAGTGCGCCGTTCAGAGCATAGAGCGACGGGCGTTCTACGGTCTCAGGAACCTCGAGACACTGGTGATACGCGGCAACGATCTGGAGCTCGTGAGATCCGAGTGGTTCGACGACATGCAACACCTGAAGAGGCTCGATCTTGGAAGAAACGGCATAACGAGAATCTCAAACGGCGTATTTGACAGACTTCCGAACCTCGAGGGTCTCGATGTATCGGACAATCGAATGAATTGCATCGGCATCGAGCATCTCGAGGCCCTCCGGCATCTTCGACAGTTGGAGATAATCGGCAATCCGTGGACCTGCCTCTGCGCTACGAGACTCGTGCAGCTAATGAACGACCGAAGAATATCGTGCAATTGCAATCCGGAAGTTATTCTCCAGAGAACCGAGGGTGGCTGGGGATGCGACGAGAACAATGATTTTCCAAATACTCGGTAAGTTTTAATTGCAATGATTATTAGAGACAGACAATTAATTGTTCAAATACAATTTCTGACATTCAGCAGACCAACTGGACCAACGGCGATGACACCGAGACCGGCACCGACACCGAGACCCGTTCCATCGATCGATTATCCTTCAACGATATCCCTTCCGATACCCTTACCGGCTGGCCATCACGTCAGTGGAACCTGCTATCCTAGTCAACAGACCGCCCAAGGAGGCGGCTGGTATCACTGCGCCAACGGCGATATATCGATATTCTCCAAAATACCGAGTTACGCTACGAAAATCGAAATAATCGACAGTTACATACCGCACTTGCCCGCCATGGCTTTCAACAGATTTCCGAATCTCACCGAGCTTGTGTTAAGAAATTGCACGCTGCGGGACGTCGATTCGCGGGCGTTCGCCGATCTCGGCGAACTCGTTAAGTTGACCCTTCGAGACAATCGTTTCACTACCGTCAGGAACGGCTGGTTCCGCGACACGAGGAACCTCGTTTGGCTCGACATGAGCGACAATAATTTGGCGGAGATCGAGACCGGTTCGTTCGAGGAACTCAAGAGGCTCGAGTATCTGAATCTCGAGGGTAATGATTTTCAGTGCATATACACTAGCTGCTTCATCCATCTGCCGAGGCTTACGACACTCGAGTTCGGAAGGAATCCGCTCAAGTGGAGATGCTGGCAGGAACTTCGACAATTTCTCGAAATTCGCGCTATAGATTACACGTATTACAAGTGCCCGCACGACGGCAGGGCTCTCGTGAGAAACTTGCTGAGAGACGACAAAGGCCAGGCCCATCGGTCAGGCCACACCGCCGGCTCGGCCGGCCTCGAGTCCACGATAATCACAACTCTCTTTATCGTCGTTGCGAGGCTCTGTGTATAAAGAGCGAAGGATCGCCGCCACGTCGTTCGCTAAATAAAACATTCGTTATACGTCTAACTGCCAAAGAGTCGGAGAGAAAAAAATCCGCCGCGTCGTTTCGATTCGTTAATATCGTAACATATTGTCTATGGAGACCAATTGATGTACGTCGTGTATCCAAGTACCTTAGCTATACCAACTTGTATGACCGCTATAATATAACAATATTGAATGGTTGAATAAACCACACGTTTAAAAAAAAATGCGTGCGTATCGGAGAAATCTATAAATTAACCGATGCCAGTTTAACAAGCAATTGTTACAAGGAATTGTACATTGTAAAAAACAATAATATTTAAGGCCAACCAGATACTGTGAAGTTCTCGGAATAACAGAGCGTGGTTTCGACCCACGGACCTCTGGGTTATGAGCCCATCTGTGTACTTTAGCTACACCGACTTGTATAACCGCAATAATATATTTATATCGAATTATTGAATAAAACACATTTATTTCAAAAAATGCCTGCGAATGAAAAAAAAACCATAAATAAAACCAAGCCAGTTTAACAAGCGGAACTGTGCTTGGAAAAAAAAATAATGAAGAACATCCAGATACTGTGAAGTTCTCGGAATAGCAGAGCGTGGTTTCGATCCACGGACCTCTGGGTTATGGGCCCAGCACGCTTCCACTGCGCCACTCTGCTGTTGTGAAATGTTTTGTTATCAAGCCGTTAGTAAACCGCACGTTACGAAATATATGAAAGATACATCGGTCCGTGTACATAGCTGAGAAGTATTTACCTCAACGGTAGAATTTTGTAATTCATTCGACGAAAGTAATCGCAAAATCGTTGTATATTCGTTATTCTTCCAGTCAAAGCATCGACAAGTAGTTCCGCGAAGCAAGGAGTACAGTAGCGCCACCTCGCGAGCGTAACGTGTAAACGCGTCTCCACAGAGCTTAACGCCGCCGCTCACAGATGGGGCTGCACCGTCCGTTTGGATCTCCGACAATTCTACGTCCGGTATCATTACATGGGCTTGGCAAGTAAAAACTACGCGTTTAGCAAAATTGCTCGGGGTAACTCCGACGGCAGAATCGTCCGCCACCGGGAGATGGCGACTTGCTTCCGAGTCGTGCCTGGTAATCGCCGACGAGTCATTACAAATTTTCCATTCGCTCATCGCCGTTTCATCTTTTCCTCGTTTTTACCTTTTTACACTCGTGTCCTTCGCACCTTAATGGCTTTCTTCCGAAAGACCGATCTGTTCGAACATTGTTTCAAACAAATAATCAATGCTACCGATAGAAATTATAGAGAACACGAATAGGGTCGACATAATCTTGCGACGTCCAACCGCGTTCTCTATCCACAGTTGGTCGTTCTCGCTACGTGCATCTTACCATCGAGCGCGCGCAGCGTCGATGCGTCAGAGTCGAGAGCACTCTCGACGAGTTTCAGCCTGCATGAGCGCGTCCGGTCGAGAATGAGACATTCCCGATCCCGAGCCCGAGCCACGAGGTCGATTCGCTTACAATTACGTTTCTCGAAGGTTTTTCTGCAACGAGATCGACCGACGACAGATTAACCCGATGCACGAAGCAACTTTAATCTACTCATCGAATTTAAGGCTCTGAGGCTGACAATTCCGTTCGGTCGTGTTCGTCGAAGGAAAAAAAACTCTTGATGGCCGCCATCTTGTAGAGTAATGACGCGACCCGAGGCATCGCTCGCGGCTTCAAATAAAAACATTCCTACGCCTCCGTCTAATCGCAGTTAGACCTTAACGTCCGAGTCGCCCCTCGACCGGCCGAACTCATTTTCGGCAAAGAGCATCCGCGCCATTTTTCAGCAAAAGATATCTTAAAAGAAGAAAGAAAAAAAAAATCCCCGTCGCAAAACCAGTAGGATTTAATACAGTTTTCTGTGCGATGCCGTGGCGCGGCGAAAGTTGTCTGTGCTATTTCGAACGTCGAGAGCGACGTTGCCAGACTCGTGATCGTGCAACTCACGGAACTGCCGACACGTGCAGGGAGACACGCATGTGAGAAAAAAAAAATTTCATCGACTCGTCGGTTTTTGTTTCTTCGTTCCGCGTTGACACTTCGTGTACGAGTCGTGGGGAATTATAACAAAAAAAACTCATCAGCGATCTCATCCGATGGTGTTTTTTGTATTCCTCGAACAACCTCGTTCGGCTGTTTAACAGCCGCCAACGATAGATTCGGCGAACGTACAAGTGTTTGTCATTTGTGTCGTATCGCATGAAAATTTAGTCGTCGAATAGATTGTACGACTGTCCCTCACTCGTCCGTACGTCGTCGACGATGAGAACCCTCCGTCGCGATCGACGGCAATTCGCGAACTCAAACATTTGTCGAACAATCGCTGCAACGCTGTGTACGCGAATCGTCTGAATTTATTATAAAACAGTCGGTCATATAGTTACGAACGGCGTCGAATCGTGGCGCGATACATCGGGGATCGATTCGTTCGAACATTCGAATATAACCGCGTCTTCTCGATATTCGTGAGGCGGCCTCTCCTCGTGGAGGAGGGGGGGGAACTGGGTTTGCGATAATAAAAATAATGTGGCAACGGTGCCGCGCTGCGTGCGTCAAGTTGCGCGCGGCACGAATATGCCGAGCGAGGCACGACGTCTCTGACAACAGGCCACCGGCGAGCAATCGTGATCGAGCGATCAGCGGCCGAGAGTGGCGCGAGGGGAACGGAGAGAGGTATCTCTCTCAACGAAAGGAGAGAGGGTAAAAGTTTTCCGCTGGCGATCGTGCGGCAGGAGAGAGCGAGGGAGCGAGAGTACGTCGGACCGACGATGGACGGACGGAGAGGGAGGCGGAGCCTCGGAGTCGAAGTGGACGACGTGCGAGGACCGACAAAGACCGGGCGATTCGGCGCGTCGGCTTGTGCGCAACTGCGTCCCCTCGTACACCACGGGTTCTCAAATACTCTCCTGACTATGGTCGAGAATTTTACCGAGTACAGAGAGAAAACCATACGGAGGAGAATATCCATCGTCGACGAATGCGAGTTGGTCGTAGCTCCGCCGTTCGCCGAATACTAAAGTAACGAGAGGCGAGAGACCCGCTGAGAGTTCGTGCGAAAAAAGGAGAGAAGGTGGCACGGATAGACACGTCGAGGGAAGTGGCGACGGAAGGGACGAGGCGGCATTCGGGTCCCACCGTCGCGAGGTCCTCTTGTGTATCAAGCTCGGCTGGGCGATCGGGGGGAAGGGCATTGGTGAGTGTCGACGCGTCTGCGCATGCGCGACTGGCTCCACTCGGGCTCTCGCACAGTAGAGCTCTAACAGCGGTAAATGCGAGGCTTCCGCTCTCGCCGAGGGACTCGCCGTGCAGTGCAGAGTATTACGTTGCCATACGTGCGCATCGGGCAAACTTGCTCCGTGAGTTAAACCGTTCGGTGTTGGCGCGCTCTCGACTCAGCGCTATCGAGAGTCAACTGTGCGCGAATGTTCGCTGAGACTTTGTTGTTTTCGTGAGAACACTTGCGAGCCGTGTGCGCGCGCGGAGTGCGCGTTCCGAGGGAGTCTTCTTGGTCGCGCTTCGAGACCCCACCGAGAGGCCCAGAATGCCGTTAAGCATCAAGGTTAACCTACGGGTTACCGGCCACTGCAATCAGGGCGGTCGAAAGTACATGGAGGACATGTTCAGCGTCGCCTACCAGCAAACCTCCGACGACAAGGATCTCGAGTACGCATTCTTCGGTATATTCGACGGACACGGCGGCGGCGAGGCCGCGACCTTCGCCAAGGAACATCTCATGGATATCATCGTCAAGCAGCGCAACTTCTGGAGCGACAAGGACGAGGACGTCCTTCGGGCCATCAGGGACGGATACGTTAACACACACTACGCTATGTGGCGGGAGCTCGGTGAGTTTTTTTTTTTTTTCTCACGGTCCGTTATTCTTTGGACGTTTCATATTTTTTTCTTTTCACCGTAACTTCCCGAGGACGGATCCAGCGAGGCTGAGGACGAAAAGAAGGAACGTGAAAGATTACGCTCAGCGACCGTCGTGTCGGTCCAACGGAAAGTCCGAAGTTTAACGCCCGACAGAAATTTGCATCGGGTTAATAAATTTACAAACTTTTGACGAACATTTTCCGTCACCCTCCCGCGTATTCCCCCCCCCCCCTTCCGCCGACCCCTCGAGCGCTGTTGGATTAAGGTTATGTAATCATTCTACTTAACCTAAAAAGTATCGTCGATTATTGACGGTTCGTCGTTGCTGAGGTTTTGTTTTCGACGATGCACGATGAGTGTGTTTTGTTGTTGCGACGTTTCGACGAGGTTCGGAGGTTTTTTCGGTCGGAAATAATATTCTCGGCGCGATCGTTCGACGAACGTTTTACGGTTATTGTTATTATTATTATTATTATTATTATTTTTCCAGACAAATGGCCGAGAACAGCGTCGGGGTTGCCGTCGACCGCGGGAACGACGGCCAGCGTCGCTTTCATCCGTAAGGGAAAGATCTACATAGGTCATGTTGGAGATTCGGGTATAATACTGGGTTATCAGGAGGACGGCGATCCGCACTGGAAGGCCAAGGCCCTGACCAGAGATCACAAACCCGAGAGCGGACCGGAGATGATGAGGATTCAGGAGTCCGGTGGAAAAGTAGTCAGCAAATCCGGCGTGCCCAGAGTCGTCTGGAACAGGCCGAGGATAGGACACAAGGGTCCGGTTCGCCGATCCACTCACATAGACGAAATTCCATTTCTCGCAGTTGCCAGATCGCTAGGTTGGTAGTATTAAACGATATATCCATTATTTTTTAAAAGAATAGATTCAATTAATTTTTTAGACAGATTTCTACTTTTATGTGATGACAAACATACATTAGGGACAACAGTGGTAACTCAGACCAAGAGTTTGTGTATTATGATAAAAATTATGATTATCAAGAACAAGCGAAAAGAAGTACCTGGTTATCATTTAAAAACAGAAATAAAATGAATAGATTGCAACAAGCTAAACATTTCAAAGAATATAATTATAATCATATGTACAAAAACATGTTACACATAAATTGCTGAGCACGAGTTATTCGTATTACTATAATAATTCGTGATAATATATATAATATTTATTTATTTATCTTGTTTGGACTTTCGAATACCGTTGTTGGTAACTTTTTTATAGCTTCTTAGAGAAAGTTACATTTTTGTAGAAAAAAAAAAATGTGATTTTAGTGTCAGAGTACTTAAAATAGTCTAAAACGCCGAGATTTTTAGCTGGCGTCCGGATGTATATGTGTGTGCGACAATTTGCATCGTTTAGAACAGCAATAACTCGGAAACGGTTTGAGACAGCACGTTGAAATTTGATATATTAGCACGGTCGCCACGTCGATTCAGTGCAATTTTCTTGAAGATTGAGGCCAGATTAGAAATTTTGCGCGATTTTGAATTTTTTTAAAATTCCCTGCGGTAGGTCTAACTTGCGTCAATTTTTGGCTACCGTTCTAAAATCGCATATAAACATTGTATTTTTATCAAAGACCTTTGGTAATGAATTTTATGGAAATTTATCCATAGTCACCGATTTTTTGTAATTTTGATTTTTTTTTATTACTTAAAACGGTCTAATTCGAGTAAATATGGCAGTACCGATCTTAAATTTGTCACGTGAATAGCGAATACATTTGGCGAAAATTGCTCCGCAACATTTAAATTTTCTGATTTTGACATGTTTAAATGTTTCGGAAAACTTGTATTTTGCATTTTAGGCCGACCCGATTTTATGCATCAAATGTCGCTCTAGAGGTAAAATAATATGGAGAATCGTCGTCAGCGGGGAAAAATACATTAGAGTCAAAACGGCGAATTACGCAAATTTCAGTTAGCGATTTTCTACGACACATTTTGCAAAAAAATGTTAACGTCTAAATTTTATGAGATGGAGACATTATTTTATGTTACGAAAAAAGGTGCAAAGTAATATGCACATGGCTTCCTCATTTATAACAATTTTCTTTTTACTTTGCAGGTGATCTATGGAGTTACAATTCGGAGTTAGATACATTCGTCGTGTCTCCCGAGCCCGACGTAAAAGTAGTGACCGTCGACGTGAAATCCCACCGTTGTTTGATATTCGGAACCGACGGTTTGTGGAACATGCTGACACCGCAGGCAGCGGTCGCGATCGTTCAGGCTGCCGAGAGGCACAACGAGAAGCATCTTATAGCTTCCCAACAGACCGGAAACGGGGTAAGTTCGATCATTTATCAGCGTTACTGAGAAATCTAGATCGACGAGCGAAAAGGAGAAATTCAATTTTTATCCTTATTCATCGTTCTCTCAGCAAACGGACGTTCAAATGTGGATAAATCCCTCCAAGAGCCTGGTGGACAGAGCGCTTGATAGGTGGTCCTCGACGAGATTACGGGCCGACAACACGAGTGTCGTTACACTAATGCTGGATCCCCCTGGACCGTCTCGTAGCGAGGTGAGTGAATGGTTTACTCATCGCTGACTACAGTAGAATCTCGTTTGTCCGAGGTAATGCGGAGAGGGCGTTCCTCGGATAAGCGAAGACTGATAGTACAGAAAACATATACAATCCACAAAGAACTAGCACGCTAGCATTGTTTCTTCGGCCGGTTTATCCAATTTGATCTGTATCATCTGGGTATACACATCCATTAAGGCACTGGCATAAGGATTTGGTCCAAAAAAACAAGTCGAATTTCAACATTTTTTTAACGCGGGTATTAGGAGGACAAATTCAGGTTTTTACACACAGTTAGTACAAGGTTTTATGAAGTTTGACTCTCTAGAATTATAATATAATAATAATATATAATATTGAAATTGAATATTGAATTGAAAAATAACAATTAGCAACGGCTTTATTAACAATTAACATCGGACATCGTAACTCAAAATCTATCGTTCGATGGAGTTGAAATTTCTACAGATCCTTGATTATAATATTTTTTATCTAATGATCAGATGATTTAAAAAAAAAAATTCATAATCAAGGATCTGTCAAAGTGTCAACTCAAGTTATTTTTTAATTGTTAATAGTTACTTGTAGTGCCTTTATGCGAAGTGCTCGTTAATCGAAGCTCGGATAAACGCGGTTCTCCTGTATTACCGAATGATTTCCCTCAACGTTCGAATTAATCGATGCTTCTCTGTGTTTCCCGTGAAGGTTTTGATGAGTCGCAAGAACGAGCGTGTTCCGTCGCCGAAGAGTATCGCGACGCCGCTCCTCTGCGCCAGCGTCCCCGACGCACCGACGGACGAAGTTCCGAAACCGTCGACACCGTCGACCACCCTCTTGCCGAGCAACGACACGACGGAGAAACCCAAAAATCCCGACACCTCGGACGTCGAGATTTATCGTGACGCACCGTCGATCGAGAGCACGGAAGTCCGTACGGAGGAGACAACGTCGCCTCCCGGCGCGACGCAGGAAAATCCAAAAGTCGTCGACGAAAATCCCGACGCCATGAAAGCGCCGTCGTCGACGTGCCCGGAGAGCATACAAGTCCCGGAGATATCGTCGAGCAACGCCGCCGACGACGGCAACGAATCGTCCAGGATCGACGAGACTAAGAGCGACATCGTCGAAACACCGACAGACCCGCCGCTCGTGGAGAATCTCGAGCGAGACACGGACGCAAAATCACCGGAGAGTTGGTCAAAAATTGACGACAAAGTAACGCCGTTGTCGAGCGCGACGCCGGACGACGATTCGTCGTCGGAGAAACGCGCCACGAGGGAGTCGACGCCCGTGGAGAATTTGTCGGGAACCGAGCTCTTGCGAGAGAAGGCGTTTTGCGGTTCGTGTCACGAGTCGAAGAGCAGGCCGCGGTCGCGTCGCACGGCCGGTGCCCACGTCAGCGTCCCCGACACAGCGGAGCATGGACGCGAGCAAAAAGACCCCGTGGCTCCGGTCGTTGTTCCGAGCGTGCCGAGCGTCCCGAGTCGGAGGCAGTCGCAGGGCGCTTCTCTTGTATCGCATTTCGAGTCGAGGAGCGTTCGGCGCCGACGCAGCGTCAACACGTCGACCACGTGTCTCGTCGAACGACAGAAATCTTACTTCTCGACGGTGGGCTCGAGACTGAAGCGGGACGTTCCACTGGGAATAACGAGGGATCGAACGATCGACCCGATTAATTCGCGGAGCGGCGGGAGCCCCACGAGCGCCAAGAGAATAACGGTGACGGGCTCGAAGCGCCGACACAGCTCGACGTCCGAGCCCGTCGACGAGTCGGCATGCGGCGTTCAGGAGCCCTCGAGCAAGCGAAGAACTCGATCGGAGGATCGTCCGATACTCGCCGACGAGAACGAACCGGCGAACGACGCTAAGCAGCAACAGCAGCACAGCAGATTGCGATGGCCCGACAAATCGGGATCGTCGTCGAGGTCGCGCAGCGGAAGCATCACGGGCTCTTGCGGCACGACGAACGTCACCGTCGGCGCTCAGGACAAACTCTCCACACCGAATTCCTTCCAGAGGCGAAGCCTCGAGAAGAAAGCCACACCGGTAAAGACGATACGCAGGCCATCGATAAACGGCTCGAGTCGCGTTCAGCTCAGAGGAAGCTTCGCTCTCAGAGACTGGGATCAAACGAAAAGCGGACATCGCACGGGTTGTTCGGACAGAACGAGGCTAAACCGGACGGTCGGTGGTGTCATAGGATCGGCGGATTCGTCACCCGCCCCGAGCCTCCAACGCTGGCTCAGATCGGACACCCTCGCCGCTACACCCGTCAAGACGCTGCGCTCCCGCAACGTCGACATCACCGGGCACACCGTGCCCGCTCAGCTCGCCCACCAGTACGGAGTCGTCAAACAGAACAGGCTCTCCCTACCGGCTAAACTGAAGCTCGCCGGCAAGGTGAACAAGTCCGCGTCGTCGACACTGTCGAGCGGCAAACTGACGAAACAGAGCCCCGTCGGCAGCGGCAATGTCTCGACGAGCAACGGCACGGGAGCGTCGACGGGCATAACGAAGCGAGTAAAATCGCCGTACAATCCGAGCGCCCGATCGGCCCTCGGCACACGGTCGCGTCTCAAGCGGCTCGGCAAGTGAGATCGAAACAATTTGCCGAACGGCCCGAGGACACGACGAGGATTTTACGGACGCCGTTCGAGCGACTCTGCCTTGCCGAATGGGACTGCGAAGAATATTCGCAACGGGTAACGATCGCCGAGGACAGGGCGCGCATACTTGCGCGACGCGCGACGAACTCTATCAGACTCCTCTCCGACGACCAATCCGGAGCTTCTTCCGTACCGCTCCGAACGGTCTCGCGTCGATACCCCCTCCCCTTCTCCGATGAGAGTATCCTTCGGAGATTTTCTTCCAGGGAAAATTTTTCAACGATACCGTTCATCCTGTGGGCGCTTCGGCGAACTTCCATTCCGCTTTATCGAACACGCGCTTGCGTCAATGTCTCGAACTTTTTTTTTCTCCCGGAAACCGGGTCGTCTTCCATTTTCGTAGCGGCGTATTATTTCACCGGTACCGTGCACGCTTACTTTTTCTTTACATTACTCGCGAATCGGAGGGCGATTGCGATGTAACATTGAACTATTCAATTCACACGCATCGATCGCGGGTCAATAATGAAAAATAAATAAAAAATAACAGCACGCAAAGGCAAACGATAAATAAACTGATTTAATTTGAGCAATCATGCTGCTGCACTATAAATATACGAAGATAATCGAGAACATTGACGCGAGTCCACGTCGAGATTAAGGATTTACTTAATGAAATATCGCGAGGGGGTATCGATCGGAAGACCTATAGGAGTGGCGAACACGCAACGCGACACTCGCCTACGGGATAGTTACCAGCTGTGCGCGTTGGACTTTCCGTAACAAGATAATCCGCTCTTTAATGATAATGAAAAAATTAAAGTAAGAAATAGTATATTAGAGGAGCGAGAAAAACGTCGCGAGAGGGTCGCGGAGTAGCATCTATTTCTGTATAAATAAGATTGACACGGAAAACAAAAGAAACAAGTTAAGTGAAAAGTGAATTATAGGTGGGCGAGAGGATATGACTGTGCGTTTATAGATTGAGTATATATGCATATATACATCTACATAATGTAGACGCTTTCACGAGCACCCGAGAATCCAATTATTTTTTAAGATGCACGAGTTAATCCGCCGATCGATCGTATTGAATAAGAGAGGAACATTTTTTCGATGACAGAGGATTTATTGCGTATCTCGATTCTGAGGTTCGAATCCTTCGGGACACATCGATAGATAGCCGGGGGCCACGAAAGCGGATGTTAACTCGAATAAATGTGTGATCACGTTTTTAAGCCTGTATATTTTAATTAAAAAACAACAAACAAATAAAAAAAAAACAAATAACGTGTATCGAGATGAGCAAGTTTAAATGTATCTTTCGACATGTAATACATCGTCTTAAAAGTTACCTCGAAGGAACTGGAAAAGATTTCAAGTATACGCAAAAAAAGCTTTGTGAAAATCGAGATTTTCACAAAGCTTCCTCAATCTAATCTATTTTTTGTGCATAAAGTTTCTATCAAGTATCTTTTTCCGTGATTTTTTGGCTTCCCCATAGAGGAAGCCTTGTCGGCAAAAGAAAATAATCGCGTTTGAAAAATATGGCTGTTTGAAAGTACAAAAAATCACTTATTTTGACAATATTCACTACAAAGATTCCTTATAAAAACTGTAGTTGTTTGTCGTTTCGGACCATAACTGACGTATTTTTTCACTGATCACGAAACCTTCACTTATTTTACTTTTAACTCAATATTTGATATGCAACCTTGCGTCAGAAATAAAATTCTAATTTTTCGTAAAATTCGAAAAATTGAAAATCTCGTAAAATTTAACGGTTCGATCGTCCCTCGCCAAATGAAATGGTGATTATTGGTCGATCCTAGTCCGTTTGTTTACAACTTTTTAGTCCAATAGCTGAAAAATTGTAAGAGCGAGGCATGCGCACAGAGTTTTTTTCAACAAACTTTGAAAATGTGCAAAATTTGAGTGAAAGTATTCTGCTTAAAATGTAACCAAACATTGAGGATTGACCCCTGTACTTACCTTAAAAATTCCAGCTTCATGGCTACAGCCAGTTTCAAGTTGTAAATTTCAATTTTTCGGGTCCGTCACACACACACAGACGCACGTTCATCAACAGCCATTTTTTCTAAAATATGATGTTTTAATATTTTGGAACATTCTGAACAGGGTTTCATAAATCTAAAAAAAAAAATGTCCTCCATACAAAGCTTCCTCCATGATGAAGCAAAATGAACGAAGACACCGTTTTACTTATGGAAACTTTATTTATTAATTTTACCTCGTACGATACGTCGAAGATCCAAGGTACGTGGAAAATTTTTCAACTTTCGCGTTACAGTTCTATCTTTAATAATAATATTTACAAATTAATTGTTCCTAGCGTCGCTAGCGTCTCGGCTCGTGTAACGCACAAGCGACGAGTCACCTTCAATGTACAAAGCTAGGAGAACACAATGCAAGAAATATAACGGATAGTCGTACCTGCTATCGGTATCGAAGCAATGCGGATGGATTTGGACAATATCGACCAATGCAATTTTGCTGTTTCCATCTTCCATTACTTTTTTTAACGTTTTTGTATTCTTTTTTTTGACATACCGCTCCTAGTGTACTCGATGACAACATAAATAATCGCGGAAATACGAAGAACACGCGACATACCCACTCGCAATACGAAGCTACTCGATCGGTCATCAGCGCACGCATATAGTAATTTGTAGTTTTTTTTTTCTTCCTTTTTGTTCCTTTTTTGTGAGAGAAAATCAAATGTTCTATTTTACCATGTATCAACCCGAGACTTGTCCTGGTGCGCCGCACTTGCGCCTCCCTCCCCGCTCCGCCGACAATGATTCGCAAAAGAGCACACAACCCTGATGAGGATCGGTCTCCACTCACACTATCTAAATACCGAAAAATACTATTTGGCAAGTATGCGGCGCAGAGTTCCGCCCAAATCTATACTCTCTTTTTCTCGGACACACTGTTACATGTTTAATGAACCCGAAAGACGACCCTCACTCGCTCTCCGTAGACAAACAGGAGGTGATAAGGCACATAATATTATATCATTATTATTAGATTATTATTATTATTACTATTATTGTTGTTGTTGTGGAAAACAGCTTATTCATGTGACGCGTTTCCATAGCACCGATTGTGGTGCGATTAATGAAAACCGATCGAGGGACAACCGTGAAAAAAAAAATACCAATCATAACGATCTCGTCGGTAACAAAGATTCACGGGAGACCATGCTCGTAGTTATACTTCAGAAATCGTCGCACGTCGGATGATCACCACGCGCCAACGAGCGTTGCATCGGTCTCTCGGTGTCCGTCCCGATATCTCCCCGATCGAGGACTTTCATGCATTTAATTATTTTTCATATATTTTTTTTTTTTTACAAAATATATATTTATACCTAATATTCAGCGATCGATTCGATAGACAAAGAGAGAATTTATGGACAGGGCCGAATCCATAGTCGACGGTTATCTGCCCGTCGATTTTACTGCGCGTGCGTGACAACAACGCGCATTGTTCTTCCTATCCGTTATGCACGCGAACGGTTAAGTACAATTTAATTAGTAGTAGTTTTGAGTTTATGTACAACGTTAAGAGGTTTTTTTTTTCTTTTTTTTGTCGAGCGAGTACGAACGACACGTCAACAGAGCCTTGGCTCCAATTACGTTTTTTTCAAGCGTCGATAATGGTTTTCTTTTCGTTCCATTTTTTTTTAGTTCTTTGGTCGAGGCAGAGCTGTTATAGTCGCGCGTCTCGATGAAAGCAGCAGCACTCGCGATGAAATCGTATCTCGGTATTGAGGCGTTAACAAAATAATTTATGTACCCGGGGGCGGGGGACCGAAAAAGGAATTAATACTGTAGTTTGAAGAATCGCTTTTTCGTGGTCCCCAATTAAAGACGATCCCATCTTGCATTGCTGTGCGCGATTGTTCTTTACGTCTTGATCGATTGTTACTGAGGCACTAAAGATAATAGGAATTTTTTTCTTTTTTTCTCGCGAGACGTTTCAACGGATCCCTATCGAAACTCAGGTCGCAAAAAAAAATTAGTTATCAATAAGCGATCTCAATGGGTTTCGTATTTCCGTCCGGATGGTATCCGAAAGTTTCCATGCAACCCCACTCATATAGCACGAAATATTTTCGAATATTCTATCAAAATATTTCGACGAAAAGTTTGTCAAATATTTCAGAAACATACTTAATTTTTCAACACATCTGAAATATTTTTGAAAATAGTGACGCAATGTTTTGAAATATTTTTAATGACATGTTTCACAGAAATGTTACCAACGAATGTTTCAGCGTTCATGGGAGTGCGTATATGCAATTTAGATTGGTGATGCAATCTTTCACATTTCGTTGAAATGTATAATGCAAAAACATTTCAGCGAAACATTTCTGAAACACTTCAACGTAAGATTTCTGAGCGGACAAAAAAATGTTTCAATATCTTTCAAAAACGTTTCACAAATATTTTTTAGTTTTGATAAAATACTTTCAATATTAAAAAAAAAAATTGAAACCTTTCAAAAATATTCTCGTGCTATGTGGGTAAACAGTTAACTTTTGGAGTTAACTTATAGTTACCGTCCGGACGGGCATATGTAACCCATTTGGATCACTTTGTTATACCCGATGTCTTCTTGCTACCTGCGGAGAGAGGGGAATCGCGTTTGTAAGCCCGCTCGATTAGTCGGCATACCGGAGCCCCGTCACTTGTTTGGGATGGAGGACACGGCAACGTGTCCGGCACGCGTTTTGTTACACGGCGCAACCCTTTCTCGTTCCGTACATCACCTTTAGCTCCGGAACGATAATCTTCCTTATGAGCATGTTCGTCTTCGCAGTTAACGTCTCCCGACGTGGATCTTTCTTGAAGATTTTAATACCCGGTCGATGAACGAGAAAAGCATTGTCGAGTATCAGAAAGTCGTAGTCGAGAACGCATAACGCGTAACCCTGAAAAGGAAAAAAAAAACGTATTCTGTAAATTTTTTTTGTTTTTTGCATTGTCCGAATAATTTGTACGGTTGTAATTACCTGCGTCATTTTGTCGCTCTTCCCTTCCCAACTCAGTCTCTCGTCGTACATAGGATCCGAGTTCGTTCCGATGAATATCGGCTCCCAGTGGACAAACTTGCCGGTCCGCTTTCCCACGTGGAACACGTGGAGAGACTCGGACTGCGGGGTCTCCTGCCACTCCTTGCTTCGCGGAACGTTGTGGCAACCCGAGCACAGCTTCTTGTGAAAGGGGATCGCCGTGCCACTTTTCAACATCTGCATCTAAACGGAAATGAGAGTTATACGAGCTGCAGTATAAAGAGAACTCTAGAAATCCAAATCAAGGTGTCCATTAAAGCTTCTAAATAAATTTCAAGGACGTTTCAAGGACTTCGTCGAAATTGTTCAAATCCTCAATAATTATCGATCTGCATTTAATATCTGCATCTAAACGGAAATGAGAGTTATACGAGCTGCAGTATAAAGAGAACTCTAGAAATCCAAATCAAGGTGTCCATTAAAGCTTCGAAATAAATTTCAAGGACGT
>JAPYZC010000914.1:0-27014 GCA_030522665.1 Ichneumoninae sp. A BG-2022a
GAAATACGTTACTTCCAGTTCAGAAATTTTATTTTTAGACACGGAAGTGATGTTATAATAAAAAAAGTCACTTTCGGTCCAGAGATTGTATTTTTCGACACGGAAGTGATGTGATAATGAAAATACGTCACTTCCGGTCCACACATTTTATTTTTTGACACGGAAGTGACGTCATAATGGAAATACGTCACTTCCGGTCCAAAAATTTTATTTTTCGACACGAAAGTGACGTAATAATGGAAATACGTCACTTCCGGTTCAGAAATCTTATTTTTTGATCGGAAGTGACATCATACCGGAAATGTGTGACGTACGGTTTGAAAATCTCACATTTTTGATTGTAACTAGAAACGACACTTCGAGCTACCCATATTAATTTTTCAAATTTTTGTTACCGAAGTAATAGTCTCGAAATTAGACGACTGGTTAGCACGACGCGAAGGGTTAATTGCTCAAGAGTCGAAATAAGTCCGAGAGGCGTGTCTCGCGGAGGAAACAATCGACACTCGCAAGACTTGAGAATGCGAGAGGTAACTTTCAAGAAGCAGAGTAAAGGGTAAGAAAGCGTTCGAGCCGGCCGAAGTGAGGGAGGAAGAGAAAGGGAGCCCCGCGGTGGCGTGAGTCCTCGTCGTTACTCTTCCGCCTCGACAATTAACCGGCCACGGGCTCCGCGTGCAATCGCCGGCTATTAATTACAATCAACGCTATCTCTCGCTGGTCCCGGGCGAAGCTCTTCCCGCGTGCCCCTTTTCGCCATCGTCATGAACGCACCGTCCCGAGCCGCAGCACCAGCAGCAGCATCAAGGGAAGCGATTCAACGTTTAATCTCACATCGGGAATGAACAGTTTCGTGCCGAATTTCTCTTACTGCTCCAAACCTCTCCGAAGACCCCTCGCTCCATTACCAACAGGTCCGAAGCTGTTGCGCCCCACATAGGAAGGGGATAAGGGCGAACGTCACGATCGTGAATTCGGCTCGTTCGTTACACGAGGAGCCCGTGAAGATGAAGCTGCTCGCGTCGGAATTCGGACAAACGAATCTTCGAAACTTATTATCTTTTACGGGTGTTTGACCCTGAAAAAACAACTAGAGAGTCTTTCGGACCCGACATTTTCATGCGTTAATTAAAACAAGAAGTTTCACGTTAATTTTATCAATCATTTTATTTAGATAAAAAAGTCTCTTTACCCACGGAAGTTTTCACGTTTCATACACGTTTGTACGAAAAATGAAGAATACGTCATCGGTTCTACGTCGATGTAGTAGATTAATGTCACGGAAGTAAGCTGCTCATCAGATATCTTTAATTATTCTGAACGTTATTTCTTCGTCAACAATAGATAACAACTTTACATAGTATATAGTGGCATATTTACATAACTGTTAAATTATTTGCAGTCATTGGGTTTCCGTTTGAAGATGTTACACTGTTGATCATGTGGTACGAATTAACGTGCGACTGGTAGAATCCATTCGGCATTTAACTATATTGATAACGACAAAAAAAAAAAAAAACTCGTCGCACTTCCTAACTCGCATTTACTTGAACATTGCTATCCAGGAACATGCAGTGGCCTGCCGCGAATGTAAATGGAAGACCTAAAGCTAAAATCAGAATTCCATCATCAATTTTCTCTATGTTGAATGTCTCCACGCTTTGGCTCGTTTGTCATCGCCATAATCCTGTTCTTCGGCCGGATAACTGACAATCCTAACAGTCCGTCGCCAATAAGTCTCGATCCAAAGAATTTTACCTCCCATATCGACGGCTCTCCCAAGATTGACCCAAGGATCCGCGATCCACGCCTTGTGCTTTCTCTCGAAAGCCTCTACGGTCCTGCTGGTCATAGCAGCCGTAAAGAGGGTCTTCTGATTCTCCCTTCTCATGCAGTAGGTCAAAGTCAGTACCAGAACACCAAAGGCAATCATGAAATGAAGATTGATGTTCATGCACATGTAATGAAAAGCCTGACTCAATGACAATCCGATAGAAAAAACAACGACATGAATCGCCCAAGCAGCTATTTCCTCATCCCCGATGAGTTGTTGGGTGAGCAGTGCCACGAAGAGGCCGTAGATCGATGTCCAATACTGCAGTAAATAATAAACAACGAAAACAGCGATAACATTAAGCGTCGCCCCTTCGTTCCAAAAGCTGAGGATCACGAATGTCGTCGTGAAGATCCCCAAGAAGACCTGGAGAGATCTGTCGATTCCGAGCCCATCTAGGAATATCTCTGCCGACAGAATCGCATGAAGACCTGCCAGGTTGACGACGATAACGACCATGTGATCTTCCTTGATCTCCAAAGCGCACGTGGCGTAGGCTTCGAGGTATTGCTGTCTGAACGTAATCAGAAACGGATGATAAATCGCAATTCCTAGAAGATACGTCATTCGGGGACGACACAGCTGGAGAAAGACATCGACGGTTTTGCAGGTTGTCGGTTGTTCACCGAATTCGGAATCCGATAAAGAGGCCAGCCGATCGAGAATCACAGAGATGCCGATCGACAATCCAGCCCCGACGACAATCAGGACAGTACACAGGATCAGCGTTTGGTCGAAAATCTTGTACTTGACGTCGTAGATGTAATTGACGATCAGATGACGCGTCAGTTCGCAGTAATAGAGCCCGCATGTAGCGTTTACAGGATAATCGGAAAAATCGGATGCTGACTCGAGGACTTCTGGCTGTGCGAACTTCACGCAGGCGACGAAGACGTGTCGCAGCTGAAGAAGGACGTTGTGGAGGGCGAAGATCCGGAGGATCGTCGCTCGGAGATCGATGCCGTCGATTCTGGACCAGATCTTGGCGATTCGAACCATGTAGATCCTGACTGCGACGCTGAGGACGGATTCCGGAAGGCAGCGGAGGAAGACTTGGAGGGTGAACGCGTAGGGAAACGGATGGTAGGACGTTAGGATAACAAAAGTCATTCCTATGACCGAGAGTCGGATGGACGTTCTGAGTGTACAGATTCGGAGGATCGGAGGAACGATGAATGGAGTCACAAGGGTCAGTAGAAGGTTCGACAGGATATAGTGGACCAAATTGAGGGTCGGGTCAGTCCAGTTGTTGACAATCGTGTCGCGGAAGAGATAAGTGGCGGCTTTTATGGTGCTTATGAAGAAGAGGTTCCTCAAGAGCCGACGTCTTTGAAGAAGGATCAAATGGGGTACTCCGAATCTCTCGTCAAGTTCGATGTCCTCTTTGACGTAGGAACTTCGGGTGGTAGATCGGCAGGAGGCCGAGGGGCGTAGGATCGTTGAATATCTTTGGTATCTGCGTTTCGAGGCTGGCTGGGCGATTTCTTTCTTCTGGGTGGATGTTCTTGAATTTTGCATCGTTTATTACGGATTAAGGAGAATATGGATTTTGAGAATCTGGGGAGGTTATTTTGAGGGATACGTGAACGAGTAGATAGGAAAGGAGCAACTTCAAGTTGACAAATCGCATATTGATATCGGATCACTTCACGCGGGAAACCGGAAAAAAACGTCATTTAACAATGCTCCGCCTAATTGTAGGCCAAATCTGCCGTCAGATTCGTGTCTATAACATTCTTCGGAACCCCGAAATATTTACAAAAAAATTGCAAGGCACACTTTTTTAAAAATATTTCTCATCGGCGATGTAACGTCTCGAAAAATGTATTTTGGGAACCCCATCCGACTACCTGCCGAGCCATGCCTAAAGCAAAATCCACGAAATAGATGGAATTTTACAAATCATTCGTCAGCTAAAGGCGCGGTTGCGTCTTGAGGATATCAAATAATAAAATGATAAGTTATCGCATATGATCAGATAAAAAGAAGGTAGAATTATAGTGTTTGCATTTTCATAACGTATAGAGGCAACGAAGCGAAATTTATGAATGCCTCTTCTCCACGTGGCCTTCGGTGTTATTGATGAAAACATGTGCCGCGCCATCGTCAATAAAAAGTTGATCGGCGTCAACGAAGTTAAATGGTACACGAGTTGTCATGTTTATTTAATCGAGCTCGTAAAAAAATCGTCATCGGTGTCAGATGGACTATATCCGGTTCCAACTGCTGTTCAATCATCGTATCCTTTTGATTGGATCGGGAGCAAACAATAATTTGTTCGCACCTGTTGCTATAAACTTCATTCGCACGGATCTTTATTTACATGCACTTTCTGTAGACATATCGATGATCATCTTTCTTGTTGTGTGGGTATACAAATCAATCGCTCTGAAACAAAAGGGAGTAACTCGCATGGCTGTACCATGAGGGTTGCGCCCTTCTATCAGCAGTCGATACGCTTGTGTGTTTTTAGTGTGATCAAACCGGATGACGCATCTCCCTCTTCGCAAATTTTGCAGATCGAGCCTCTTTTTGGTCGATGGGACTACCCTTCCCGTAAGCGTTACGTAAGCTTTCGGTGATACTTTCGTCATTATGTTTGGGTAATCTATATGTTGTTCCGACGCTCTGCTGTATCCGCTCCATCATTCACCGGTGATCTTGCCTCGTAATAGAAATTGTTGGTTCAGCTCTTTATTTGCGTGTTTTCTTTACACACTCTCGATTCGTATGTCCTTGTCGTTTCCGCGCTGGCAATGCTCAATGGCCGTTTGTCATTTCATACGTCTGGGCGCACGTGTGGATGTTCGTCCGTGTACGCGCATGTGTGTTTGGCACGATAAGACCAGATATAGCACCAGCCGTTCAAACACTTGTTTTTTCGTATAAAAGACCCTTGTGCCAATTACCTTTACACAATTCGACAAGTTGCAACATACAACTACGCACCGTTTCGGGTTATTCGCTAAAAAGAAAAATGACGTTCAAAGTTGGAATTCTCGTAATCGCCGTACTCGCGGTCAGTATAACGTCAATTCTGGGACACGGTAGGCTGTCCGATCCGCCCCATCGCGGTTACGCCTGGAGAATGGGATTCGACACACCTGAAAACTATGATGATAATGAAAATTACTGCGGTGGATTCACCGTAAGTTTTTATATTTTTTATTATTGAATTAATTTATTAATTTTATCTTACTATGCGGTGACTTGATTCTGTAAAGAATTTGTAAAGAAATGAATGAAACATTTTACCATCGATTCGATTATTTTCATACGTAAATTTTTATGTTGATAACAGGCACATTACATTGTAAATAAGGGCAAGTGCGGAGTGTGCGGGGACAATTACTCGGACAAGCAGCCGAGAGATAACGAAAATGGTGGACTCTATGGCACTGGTACCATTGTCAAGACGTTAGTATACATTTTTTCATTCACGGAATATTTTTTTTTTATTGAGAGGATATTCATGGGCGGCAACATACCGAATAGTCCAGAATTTCATTCGCGTAAAAAAAAACGTTGCTTTCAGAACCTTAAAAATTATATGTCGTATTTTCGAATACTCGTAGAACACTGTAGACATCGTAGATTTTTTCTACTATTCCATAGGGAAGCAAAGTCATGTGTGTTTAAAAATACCGAAAGTCATCAATTTTCGAAAAATGCGTCAGAACATTTTTTTTTTTATTTTTTCATTTTGTTGTTGTCGGTTTCGAGACTTATTTGTTGCATCTTTTTCACGTTGATCTCTAATCTGCCACTCATTTTACTCCTCGCATGATATTTGTTCGAAAAACCACGTTGAAATTGGAAAAACTTAGTTTTTGGTCTCTTCCAAAATTAGAAAAAAACGTAGTTTTTGGTCTCTAGTATTTTTTATCTCTTGGCTTTAAAAAAATGCAAAAATCTTTATCTCAACATTCCATTTATAGTTACAAGGCCGGCTCGGTAATCGAAGTCAACGTGGATCTGACCTCGAGCCACTTGGGACACTTCGAATTTTCTCTGTGCCCGTTGGAGTACGAGGACCAATTAGAGACCGAGGAATGTTTCGATGCTCATAAGCTCCAACTCATCGATGGTAGCGGGTGTAATTTCACTGACGTTCACGAATCGGCAGACTACAAGGTTAATCTCGTTCTTCCAAAGGACTTAACGTGCAAGCATTGCGTGCTCAGGTGGCACTACCGAGCTGGAAACAATTGGGGCGAATGTGAGGATGGCGAAGGTGCTCTTGGCTGCGGAGATCAAGAAGTCTTCAGAACTTGTTCGGACATCAGCATCGTTTGAACTCGCAAGGACGATTAACACCACTTCATTATTCATAAATCAAACTGATAATCAAATTCTGTACAGCACTCATACTCATTCCAATACTTATGTCACATTCCACGCACAACTGGCCTCAATCCATTCGAAATTCATTCGGCAACGCTTCTGAGCTGTTACGGAAAGACTACATGACCACGAAATATTTATTTTTGTAACATAAAAATAAAACGATTAAAAAAAATATCAAGACAAAAAAATTGCATTTAAGGTGATTGGTGCAATGACTGGTGTAATTTAATGACTTTTTTTAGTGATCAACGGCCACTTCACTCAAATACGACTTTCGGCGAGCTGTTGCTTTCGTATGAAAAATAAATTAAAAATAAAACACGATAAAACAAAATAATCAAGAAACAGCGAAGATCGGCAAACCCGGTTTCATTATTCGCGGCGTGAGGCCTCGCGGTGGCCGTAACGAGCTCGGTTATCCACAATCGTCGTCACCTTGTCTCTTTTTTTTTAATATATCTCGTTTGCATTCCCTTCTCTGCTTCTGCCTTCCGATTCTCGTTCTCCCGGGCTCCCATGTTCGATCGAATGGCAATCGCGAGTGTAAGGACTGGCTTTCAGCGGCTCCCGAACATTGTGGCCTTCAAAATCGGGCGATCGGGCCGTGGATACGATGGAATAAGAGGTAGCAGCTACAGGGAAATAATGAAAAGAGACCAAAAATAGTTTAAAGTTAAAAAAAGGCTCAAAGTAGGGAGAAGCGTAAAAAAAATACTGAAGACAGGAACGAGAGACAAGACCACAGGAAACTACTTTGCATGTTACATATAGGTACAGTAGTGATATCAAGAAAAAAAAAGAGAAATGGTATAAACGAATGAAAAATAGAACAAGAGGTGAATTGTTAGGGAACGAAAACGAAATGTATCACGAGGGGCAGGTCTGTGCGTTGATTAGCGAATATCTTAATTACTGATTGGCTGAGCGGCCTAATTAAATCGTAACTCAATCAGGCTCTTGCTCACCCTTTCCAAAAGGAGGGGCCCGAGTTGGCTGCTGGCTCGATGCTTTTACTCTTTCCGTCGTTCCGCCTGCTGCTGATGATGCTGTACTCGATGGGCCAACCAGCTTTTACAAGTTATTGCTTCAAATTCCACGTGATTATTGTATCTCATATATATTTTGGAAAGTTGTTTTCTTGTCCCAATTTTGAAGACTATGGGGCGTCTCCTTAGAGGCCACCCAGGCCTGATTATTCCGGCCTGAAAATCTTATTCCTCGTCCGGAAGTGACGTATTTCCGGTATGACGCTCCTTCCGATCGAAAAGTGAAATGTTCGGTAAATCTCCCGAAATAAAAATTTCTGATTAAAAGATTCCATAGTGTGGGCCTGTAGCGCCCTAGCCACAACGATCTGCTAGTTACTTATGGTACGGTTCGGACCAAATTTTAATCATAAATTATGAACGATATTTTTTTGGTGAATCAAACTAATCCTTTATGTCTGATCTCCATACCCACTCTTAGGCGCTACCATAGCAATACGTGGCTTCCACTCCGTGTCCGTTAGTCCTATTTCGGCACCGTTTTGGGAGGCATTACTTATAAATGGTTAAACGACAAGATGTTTCATTGTAACGGCAACATTCGAGATAAACTGCGGGTCACTTTTAAAGATGCATTTTTATTTCCGTTTTCCTTTCTCGGCTCCAATCGAAGGTTGATCGAGTACCCATCCAGCGAAAGGGTTATCGCTCTTCCCCAAGTACTTTATAAGCATTTACTCATCCCAAACGAAAGTAAAGACGGAAGACCGGTCAAACTCTTACACGTGTGCCAATTTGCCTTGATTCGATCACGCTTTGCAATCTTTTTGCTTTTCTTATTTCTCGATCCCCCATACTCGTTTTTCCCTTTTAAGCCTCGTAGCTCCTTTTTCTGTTCTCCCTTCGACACGAACCCCGCACAAAGGTGCCTCGCCGCCTCTTGCCGCTGCCATACCGAGAGCTCTCTCGGCGGCATTATGTCCACGCTTCGAATAAAAAGTATAATTAGCTGTACCTACCTACCGCCGTGTCTTGGTCACCCACCCCGTTTCGCGCATCGCGAGCTTGTGCCGGGCGGCTGCTTCCATCCTCTGTCTTTCTCCCTTACACTCGCCTTCTCTCATATAAAACTCCGAGAGCTTTTCTCCATCCTCTTCGTTTCGTCGGACCGCCTCAAAGAAAACGCGAGCGAACGGTCCCTCTTTCGCTCCTGAGAATGAATTATGTTACATGAGCGTTTATCCAAGTCGAAGTTTGTAAGATGCGAAAGGATTATAAATTGAAATTTGGCGCTATATGAGAAAGAGCGACACCTCCGCGCGGATCGATCGGCCATCAATACTACCCGAAAATTGTAAACGAGTAATACAAGCGCTAGTGACGTAACGAGGAGGCCCTCCTCCTCGGTAACTCCACAATCTCGGTCACTTTTGCTCGGGGAACGTCGTGTGGAACGGATGACTTGGGAGCGACACTCTTATCAACGCGGAATAGCGAGGAGTATCTCGTGTTTGACGTAAATCTCCTATCATCATCCTGCACGCTGAAAGCCTGATCTTATCTGCGAGTCCCTGTGGAAACGAAAGAGCCACCGAGGGATCTCACTTCAGCCGAAAACAAAAGTTGAGTAGACAAACGAAAATCGATAAAAATTTAAAGACATTACAATTATCGAATTTTCGGAAATTGATATGTGTGCAAAGTATGCTGGTGTGAGGTATGTGGGAATGAGAAAATGTTGAGAACGGAATATTATATGTACTAAACGAAATGACAATTACGTGTTAAATTGGTGGAATTGATATGTGACATGGAAAGAATATTGATGAATATGTTATTCGCCTAAAATTGATTTTTTTTTCCTTTTGGCATCGGCTCAAGTTTTCATGGAGAAGTTTTTGAAATTATAATAAATTCATTGGTAGCCGAAACTTTGTTTTAAAGTGTTTATTTAATGATCGATTATTATTCGCAGGGATTTCCGATTCGTTTTATTGAGAGTTTACGGAAGGTGTTCCATTTTAATTTAATATTTTACAAATTAGTCTCCAATAAGCTTATCTCGACTCGGAACAAGAAGAAGAAATAAAACAAGAATAACGAACGGAGAAAGTGGTAGAAAGAAATCCGCCAATATCGGTCAATGATACCAACAAAATCGCACGTTCGTTCCCTCCATGCGTCGCATCTTTCGCCCAGCACCCGAAAAAATTAAGTTGGATCTGGTAAAGGAAAAAGAAAAAAATTATTTAAAAAAAAGTTCGAAACAAGACTCAAAGTCCGTCAGAGTCTTCCACAGAAAATAACGTATGTGTGTAGAATATAAATACATATATAGAAATATATGGAATAGTGGAGCCAAGTTGAGCCAAGAGAGTCCGGGAATTATGTCATTACCCGGGTGCGATCGCATCCAGCTAGCGCGCGCTGGTCCTCTCGCTCGGTTCAGGTTTATAAATTATGGTCCTTGGGACGCGTCATCGAGATAATACAGAAAAATGGTCCCGGCCTCGGAAGCCGCGCCGGTTGCGGCGACCACAAGGGTCCGCAAACTTCGGGGACTCTCTCGACGTTGCCCGCAACGTCGGAGGCTGCAGGAAGATCGTTCTCTCGGTTGCTCCTCGGTGCAAGCCCAAGAGAGAGATTCTTCATACAAGCCCGCGCCGCTGATGCTGCCTCGGTATTTGCACGCGATATTTTTCTCATGAGAGAGATACCGAGAGAGAGAGACGAAGAGGAAAAAAGGGAGGGCCCGCGCATGTTTTTGAAACTCGCTGGCTCTTTTTATCCCGCCAAGTGAGATTGGCTTTTGGAGTATCGTAGCCCGTATCGCGGCGGGATGAAGTCGTACGAGGCTCGAGAAAAGGGAGCGCGAGATGCGCAGAGAGAATCGCCCGGTGAGCCCCGGGCGCATTCGTTAGCGAGGATAATGAATCACCGGATGAAACGTGACGTTTCTGTCGCCCGGCGAACAGCTAAGGCAAATTCGGGCGAAAGTTTGATCGTGCTCTCGGCTGTACAGTTAATAACGGGCGTTGCACCTCCAAGTGGCAATCTGCGCTTACGGTCGGAGGGCCGAAGTCGATGAGGAAAAATTACCATTTGAACGAAACGTTTTTAAAAATAATAATCAGCGAGAAAAGACAATAATTTTCCTTTCGCACTTTTGGGGTAAATTTCCGTGACTAATATTCCGGTGGAGGTAAAGTAAGTGGGAGGATCGCGTTACCGCGATTATGACCTTCCAATTATGATCGACTGGGAGAGATTCATGTGATGTACACCTGAAACGATTGAGATGCTCGTTCATTTGTTACTTTGGACGAAAAGAAACATTTTGGTTTATAATTTTGAGTTTTAATGTCGATCTTACACTTCCGCACGGAGAGCGGATTTGTATACCATATTTTTTTATGGCATCTCTTTGAAGTGTTTTTTTATTTCTCGCCGAAGCTCTTGTACCGTGTAGTGAAAAAAATCGTGATCATCTGCGAGTCGCGCCCGTTCTTCAGGATTACAGCGAAATCACGTCGGATTTTTTTTTGATACGTGAGGTGAAATCTCAATGTGTAGATTCAATGTTATAGCTGCACACGAAAATTCGCAAGTTGTTATGAGTTACGATATATGATCCATACGTTCTCGCTGTAAGGTGGGCTCTTGCAGTCAAAATAACTCGAACGATGTTGCCATTATACCTTTTTTTTACATTTATTCAATCGCCCAGTACGAAGATGAATGTGGAACACGGTACACTTTGCAAAAATGTCTGCAAACACGTAACTTTCACAATTTTTCGTCAGGCCTTTTCTTGAAAAAAATCGTACCCAAAAGTCACTCCAATTGATCGAGAATAGTTTTTTGAGCTTCGAATATATTTTTGCAGGATTGGACGGTTAGCTCTTGCTCCTCGGGGCTGTACAGATTCCGGACGTAAGACTGAACTCCGTTTCTGCCGACGATACACGGTAGGGACATGAAGACGTCCTTTTCCAGGCCGTGGCGACATCCCTGCCGTTCGAATAATCATCAAAATCGAACTCGACTTATCAATGAAAAAAATAAAACGTATGGTAGAACGAAAGGGGACGTGACAGCGAATGCTGCTTGTAAAATACCTGAACGAAAGTAGAAACTGTCATGCAAACGCAGGTGTTTCGAACTACAGCGTCGACGATCTCGGCGACGCATATGCCGAGGCCCCAGTTGCAGCAACCCTTTTTCCTGATCATATCGACATTACTATCGACCACTTTTGCGTGAAGATCTGACCAACCCTCCGGATCGGCGCTGCTACCGATTTCGCGGTTTATATCTTTGAGCTTCATGCCCATGACAGTCACGGCCGACCAGACGGGAACTTTGCGAGGAAAAAGGAAAAAAAAGGAATTAAAAATTAATAACCCATGCTTATTAAACAATACAGCGAGGTAAATTGGGATGACAAGTTAAGGATCAATTATTTATTGAATTTACCGGAAGTTGGACCATTTTCGCCGATAACCATAGCTTGAACTGAACTCGCCGAGACTCCGAGTTTCCGTGAGATAAAATACTGCAATCTGCAACTGTCCAGAAAGGACCCGAGGCCTATTACCCGATTCGGCGGAAAGCCAGACAGCTTCATCGCCGCATACGACAAAACGTCAACTGAAACGGTACCAAAATTAAACTGAAAAGGCTCTTAGACTATTTTATTTTTTCAAATAATATATTTTGAAAACGATGACATAATTATTCACACACCTGGACTCGTGACTATCACAAGAACACTGTTCGGTGCGTATTTGCAAACGTTCGGTATAGCGACTTTGAAGATTTTTAAATTTTCATCGAGATTAGAGGAGTTCGAGGATTTGTTTTTATGACCCTTGGCAGAATTGGCGCAAGCGGTGATAACGCAGACTGCTGCATCTTTCGCGCAGCTGTAATCTATCCCGTAAATTAATAATGGTAAAAAAAATGGTCCGACTTCAGGTAAATTAATTGAATTAATAATGGTAAAAAAATGTACTGGGAAACATTAATTATTTTTTAATGTACTCAAAGTCATTTGCAATTATCAAAAATCTTTTCACCTTTAGTCCCGTCAATTTTTGGATTTCCGAGAAAAGCGGCGACGTGACCGATGTCCTCGGCTTCGGCTTTGGCAAGATTTTCATTGATGTCGATAAAAACGATTTCCGACGCTAAACGCTGTAAAATTAACCAATTTGCCTTAAAAATTCTCTGAACAATATTTCTGAAACGCCAATGTCCAATTACAGTTTACAGTTCATCAGTCATCGAGCCCTCTCCCCGTCCATAAGAGGCCAAGATGCGAAGTGACCAGTTCCCTTATTGTAATTTATTTTTATTTTTATCGTTTATTTTTTTCGATTTTTATTCGATCCGGTTAGAGAGACGCCAGAAGGAATGCGGTTAACGTCGAGGCATTAATGGCTCGGGATCGCACTCGATGGTTTCATGCTCGATTGATCGACGCGAACCCCGAGCCCGATCGGTCAGACAGAAAATTTAATGCGAACGGTCATTAAGGTACCTCGCTTGATTATTTTCTCAAGCTTCTTATATAGAGCGTTACACATATTTGCGCGTGTTCGTGACCAAACTCTCAAAGTTATTGTGAAATTTTTGTTACTTTTAGAATCCGTAATTATTTTCCAACTTTTTCAATTATTGTTGCTTTGTAAAAATTTATTTTGAAAAACAATAAAAATTGTATACGCGCCATTTTTAGAAATACACAAACTGCAGAGAACAGTGTTGACCTTCATTTCTTTGATTTAATGCGAAATGAATTGCCATTGTCATTATTCTTTCGGTATTACCTGAAAAAAATAAAATAAATTGTGCGTTGGTAGTCTCTTTTGAATTCTGTCGATTCTTCGGCGGTCGAGGGCCATGCGGGTAGAATTATTTCTCCTTTTCGTTCGATGCCGTTAAACAAGCTCGGGGTAGAGTTGACTCCACACACGCCGCAAAGTTATGCGCCACGCGATAACTCATTCCTGAGTAATTACGCCGCTGGACCAGGGCGGTTCTTCTCGTATGTATAACCCTCGGGCCCGTTTCGGTGCCTTCGATGTTTCGCAAGTGCCGCAGGGGAAGAGCAAGTGGAGAGGGAAGTCGCGAAGGGCATGTGTATATTTTCGAGCCAAAGCACTGCGTATATTGAGATCGTTACGTGTGTTTTCAGCGGCGCGACGTCGCCCATTCATTATGGAATCTCAAACGAGCGTGCGGACCACTTTCGGAAGCTGGTTCCGCAATACGCACATGTATACTTCAAATTCATTCAGTTTCCTGGACGGTTTCCACCTTCTTTTTCTTCTAACTTCTTTTCGGCTCCTTTGGGTGTTTTCAGCACTTGGCGCCAGTTCTCTTCTTCCTAGAAGTTCACTTTCAAGTCATTTTCGGTCCTTGAAATTATCTACTTCTGTTTGCCATTTTATAATCCGATAACCCTCGTTTAGGCCACTTTGGACCTTTAACAATCTGCTGGTAAACTCTTCTTCTTAGTTCAGGCGAAGAAAATAGTTCACCGTACCATTAATCATGGAACTGGAAATGAGCGTGGACACTTTCTGTATCCCAGACGTGTACATGTTCAGTTGCACTCAGTTTCTCGGCCAATGTGTTATCAACTGAACCGTCTTTTTAAGCTTCGCTAGTCTTCGGCTTTGCTTTTCGGGCAGTCAACGTATTTCATAGTGGTGAAGCATGAAATCCCTAACGGACTTTGAGGCTTTTCTATGCGACTTGAATCAACCTGATTCAATGTCGACAGCTATCCAAGTCCATCATCCTCGGAGACTCAGCACCACTTGCAGAAGACCTGCACGAGCAAATCTGCACCTTGACGAACCTACTGGTGAACTCTCTTTCCAACGTGGGCGAAGAAAACGGTGGATCTGCCATACTACTCCAGAATTTCGTTCCACAATTACTCAGTCCACTTCCGGGTCGTATACCGCAAGAGTTCCACGAAGACCTCTGCGGTAGCAAAGGCGGACAGATGTTTCGTGGGGAACAGTGGCTCGTTGGTCCCGGACATCTGAAAGTTTGCATCAAGCTCGTATTCGGAGCGAGATCATTGCAGAGACACGTGGAGGATGTTGGTCCAACGAATCTCGACTTCCTCATTGATCTTGGACAAACGGGTCTGCAGATTTCATCTTTGGGCGTTTCTGGACGTCGAACGATTCTTCGGCAACTGCAGGGACTCGTTGTTTTCGCAGTTCTCGAGCAAGGACTGCACAAACTTGATCCCTTGGCCTCGTACAGCGACAATCTTCCGACCAACGATGGGCAGATACCTTTGGCGGACAAGTATCGTTGCAGATTCGGACCCGGACATACTGGGGGAAGATTTAAATCTGTGCAGACGATCGGAGATTTTTTTCTTCGGCAGGACACTTCGCAGGTTGAGGATGGCCTTGAGAGATTAGCTGGACACGTTATGGTCGATTTGAGGCAAGGATTGCAGGAGGAAGTTGATCTCGGTGAGCACATTGGCCTGTCGCAAGGATTGCTGGCTGAACTTGGTCTTCCGGGGCATAGCGGTCTTTTGCAAGAAGTTCGGAACGTCAAGGCAGTCGGAGAAGCAATCTGATTCACTGGCCAAGAGGTTCTCGAGCAGATTACAGATTTTTTTTGGCTACCGGGGCAGGTCGGTCGACAGGAAGAGGTGAAATTTCTCTCGTATGTTGATATTATTTCCTTGATTCGTTCCGCGAGGCTTTGACGTGTCGTTGGGCAGCACCGAAAATCATCCATCGCTCGTTAAATGATCAAGGGATCAGGGAACTCTCCTGAGATACATGTTTGAGGTATTCACGACGCGCTGCGAATTTTCGCTGCACGTCGTGAATTTTTTTTTTTAGATGCGCGTATACAGATAGTTCTTTTTAAAAGAATTTATTGTCCTTTTTTAAACTTGATAACCTAAAAGTATGACTGGTTGAAGTTTGGGGTTATTGTGTGAACTGTGGTGAGTCGAGGCAGCTGTCGATATCGAACCGTCAGCTTTTTGTGTCGAGGTGTAGCTAGCGTGGGGTATCTTTTACGTTAGGGTAAAAGTGGTGAATATGGCCCACCTTGATTAACACGTAAATCAATGATATGTGGAACGGTCCATCTTCCCCACTTTTACCCTAAATTAATTTCAGCTAAAATTCATTGCCGCCAAAAAGTGAAATTTAAGGAACACCTTTATCAGAACTCGTCCATTTTTTTGTCGCCTTACTTTCGAATCGGATAGAATAATACAAAACGGACTTTAAAAAAAGAAAAAAATTGTATGGAGCTGAGCGTAATTTCTGGGATCGTTTACCGAACGCAGAACTGAGGACCAGACAGTGTTTCCCGTTTCGTAAAATAATGATGATCCGACAAGCGGAATAGCAGGTCGTTAGCGGAGTCTCGTCGAGTTTATAATGAAACTGTAGCAGCGCAAGGTCGATACACAGCGACATAAGGTGCGTTGTACGAAGAAGAAGTGGAAGAAGAAGGGAATATTATAATAGGGGGCCTCGGGCGAGCCCCTGGCATCCGCCACCGGGACACAGTTATTTGTCCACTGGATATAATGATCCAAACGGAAACGAGGACTCTCAAATAAATATCATTATCCGTCCGCGTAGCGCCACCCTTCACTCGCATGCGTCGTATTACTTATTGTCTACCGCCGTCATATCTTTGTCCTATACAAATGCAGAACTAAATGTGTTTCTAAATAACCGCATGTAGAATTCCCAGAAACGGAGTAACGAGCAAACAAGAACGGGATTTTCAACCTCGTTGTTTTTTCCTCCAGTTATTACCACTCGTCACAATGAACAATACTTACGTGGGGAATTTAACTCGTGCAAACGCACAGAATTTCTGTAACTAGTTAGCAAGTTCAAATGTTTGAAGCAAGTTCAAATTTTTGAAGCACGTTCTGTAATAGCAAGTTCAAATTGTTGAAGCGAGTTTAAAACCCCAATTTTTATGAAAAATTTAGAAAATGTAAGAACTCAGTATGCTTTCTGATATCACAGAAAGCAGAAGCACTAGCGGTAAGGCAAGTGTGTAACGACCAGTGTATCCATCCGATGGCAACGCGAGATGGAAAGTGAGAACACCGATAAGAGCTTCTGTCAAAGCAGCATTAACGAGGAAAAAGAAAGTTTAAAAAAACGGCAAAAGAACAGAAGTAACGCTGCAGTAGTAATGTCGGTGTGTACAGTATGAAGAAACACTGTGAGAATACGCCTAAGAAGAAAGAGTTGAATTTCGGCCGGGGGAGGGGGGGGGGGGTGGTTGTGGTGCGATAAGAGAGAACTCGGTGTGTCGTTCGTCCTCGTGGTCTCGGGCCGGGTGTGGATTTCAGCATCTCAAGGACCGAGTTGTCGCCGAGAAACATAAATCAGTCGGAAATCCCGAGAGGAAGAGAGAAGTAGTCAGAGCCTGCGGGGGCGCACGGACGACGTGTAAATGCTCGCCTTACGATCCGATAGCGCGACGAGGAGTCCGCAGCAACTACCACCAGCAGCAGCGAACCACCACCAAAAGGAAGCTCGTTTCTTCCTATCTTTCCTTCTTGTTCCGTTGTTCGTTTCGCTTCTCACTGGCACAGTCCGATCTCCATCATCTGTTTCGTGGTCGCTGTTGCTGCTGTTGCGGCTGCTGGCTTGTTTCCTCTCTTTCCCTCTCACGACAGAATCCGGGCTCAGTATGGCATACAACCGATGTTATTTTTAGGGTTTTCTATGCATCGGAATCGCGAGACAATTCGAAAGTGCATCCGGCCAGATTGCACCGCGGTACCGCTGCGTATCTGTTGCATCGTCTTCTTTCACATCTTTATGTGACATTGTGTTCCGGCCCAATTGTGTCCGTGCGAGACCTCGGTCACTCGTCTTTGACTCCAGGATTTCCATAATAGCTTCTTATTCACTCGGTAGGCTAACGAGGTTTCATTCAGATTCAACTTCTGGACTGCATACATATAGTACGTGGTTCATGAATTTTATGCAACAACTTCTGAATTTTGGGACTCTATTCGAGACTTTTTTATTCTTTATTTTTTATTTAATCTCTTTTTCAAAGCGAGATCTGGTGGTTTTTTCATGTTGCTTCAGAGCCTTCATTGGGATTTCTTCTTCTGCCACTGAATTTTAATTCAACCAGTTTCTTCTTTTATTTTTATGTTTTTTTTCGTAATTGGTCGTTTTTACTGTCGACAGCTTGTCAAGGTCCACAGGTGGAAGCCAATATAGTTAAAACAGCAGAAGGACGATAAAAAAACGGGGTGCACGCGATTGCAGCAGTGCAGTAAGAAGAGTAAATGGACCGGTGACGAAAGCCATTTCTTCTCTGTAACTTCCAATTCTCGACATTTAACGTTCAACCTGTCCCGAAACGACGTTGGTTTCTTTGCCTTCGCTTTTCTTAATCTACCAACCGGATCTCTATTATTCCATTTCTAACACGCTTCGGGCGCGACGATGAGACCCCAGAGATAAGCCTGAAATTCAATCTGTGATCATGAATCTCACGGCCCGCACCCGTAGACTCTCTCGTCTCTCGGGCACCTCCATTACTTTATCGATGCGCTTTCCTGCCCACGCGCTTTACAACACTGACCCACATAGCTCTCTGCCACGGTACGGAACTCTCGGTTATTCGTTCCGAAACGAGATTCCACACCGACGCTTCGTCTTTACGTCCCAGTGACAATTTTTTTTCTTCCCTCGATCTTATCGCGCACATTGGATCGGTAGAACTTACGCTGGAAACTAATCTTCTCTTGTGGAACCCCGAGACAGTATATACAACTGCTTGGATTTTTCTGAAGCAAGTTCGAACTATCCGGAGGTCGCACAGTGCGTAAAGGTGATGTAAAAACAACACAGTTACGCGCTGTAAAACTAGATATTACTTTGGAAAGATGGGTGGGAAAAGAATTGAACAAGTTCCCGAAGACATAAACTGTACCTCTGACCATCCAGACTGGGTGGTGACAGCTATTTAGAATGACGGACTTTGATCAGTACGGCCTCTTCACCAAATGTAAAATTATATATTATTTTGAAAAGTTTGGAAACATTGTGGAACGAAACAATTTTATAATAACACTAAAAGTGGCATCTGCCACTAAAGATCTGGAAATTATGTATTACTTTAAGGTCACTGTGCCGATCTAGCCAACATAAACTTGCATCAAAGGGTTAAATCGACGTTTATCTGAAATCTGTCTTAAATGTTTTTTTTTTTTGTTTGAATTTACCTTGAATAGTATAGAAATTCCTGCGGCCACGCCGGTGTCACCGCTGCCAACTATGACGACCTTGACTCGATGGCCATCGGGCGGAGGGTTATCCTGAGGTTGTTTCGTCAGCAGGAATGTCGCGGTGTTTCCGATAGTCTCGGTTTTTCTTCCTTCCCACATCGTATGAGAAGTTTATCGATTTTTATTTCCACCTCCCGAGCCGAGTCTCAGCGAGCAGCTCAACACAGGTCGCTCATGAGTCATGACCCGGAACTCTGCAGGATACTTCCGGTTCCGGCGGAACGAATATTGCGAAAGAGGTTAAGGCGCGGAAGAAAAAAAAAACAACGAACGACCGAAAAGTCGCGCTCGCTCCAGCTTTTGATGCGATCCACTATCCGTTACCGTTTTATCTCACCTTTCGGTGCCAAGTGGCGTGGCAAAGTCGCGAATGTGGATTTTAGGTAATCAAGGGAGATTGCCGAAGGCCAAAAAACAGCCCACTTGCCCGCCTCATGAATTGCAAAAAAATCGACACATTTTTCATAAATTTCGAAAATTGCCGTCCGTTTGACAGATGTGTTCAATAAAAATGCGCATAAAATGACTCTCAAGAGATAATTTAATACCGAAGGACGGGAAGTAAACGTACCGTGTATTGTGTAATAAAGTCGGGGAGACTCCGCTGATGCGTATGTAATTTCCTCAGCAGTTCCTCATATCTACCTTGTGGTCGTTAGCTCCTCCAAAACACGAGGAAGCTTATATAGTTTCGAGCCAAACTATCGTATTTCGGTAATTGAGAAGAAAGCGGATCCCTCAGCTGTTTTGTGGCTACATTATTCCTGGAACACAGATGGGACGCGTCCGCCGAAGTCACTGGCCAATTTTTCATTTCCGTTTTAGTTTTTTTTAGTCACCCTCTGGCGCGAGCAAAAAAAAAAACAATAATAATTCGTCCAGACCAACTAAATAAATTTGTAAATAAATGTTATCCAAGATTTTGATAAACAGATCAAACTTGACGGCAAAATATTGTTAGTTGTCGATATAAAATCGATGCAAAATAATGATAAATGAATAAAAATGTCCACGTTAACGATAAGAATTCATCAAATTTGAACTCCCGTGTCTCTTGCTTTAGCGGACTCAAAGAATATATCCATTCATCGATGATTGATCGCCAGATGCTCCTCCGCATGATGAGCTATCGAGTGCAGGTGCTTTTCTTCGTGATCTTCGTCCAAGGCTCTTCTCTCCTCTACGAGCGAACTTGCATCGCGGACTTGCTCGGCTATCCCGGCTACTGAGATTCTAATTTCCGATAGAGCGGGGAATACTCTCGCTCCACGAGGGGATCCATCGAACGCGTACTCGGCAATCGTCTGTACGCGATACCTATCCGTAACAAGAACTGCACGGAGCGTTATTCGATCCGTTTCATCAATAACCCTCCATTGATAAATCTCCTTCTGTCCACATAATTCATTCATTCCTGCTATTTTTTTACACTTTTCTTTTTCTCTTCAGTTTCATTAAATACAAAGCAGATAATACATATTACGAGGACAAAAAGAATCGGTACTTAAAAAAAAATGCAACATTCAAGAAGAACAAAAAAAATAAATTATGTATTGCAATTCCACACAGAGTATAAGTTACGACTATCTCGCTAACGATCTTCTCAAACTCTTCGAGCTTAGTCGTCGTCGTCGTCGTCGTTTGAATCACGAAGAATACCACACTCGCGAAGTGCGTTTCGAATTCTGTCGGCGCACGCCTGAAGCGCCGATTTCTCCCGATCTGTTAGCCGCTGTCGCAGCTTCTGATGCACACCCTCTATTCCGAGAACGCACGGTACGGACATGTAGACGTCCTTGTCGGTCCCGTGAGAGCAACTCTGCATTGTATATAGTTCGGGCTGAATAGTTTCCGAGCGAGCAAGTGGTCGCGAACGCGTCGACTTCGTCGTAAGAACGTGCAAGAAGATCTTGTGTATTGTGAAAAGAAAAAAAAAAAAGACACTTCGAGTCTCCCCTTTAAGCCTTTCCCGCCAACCTTTTTAGTTTATTTAACGATGCATCGATATTCCCGACGATCGGCAATGTCGAACGCATAGACAAAGGCGCACCGACCGGCCCGCAGCACGATAAAAGTTTTAATGGAAATAAGAAAAAAAAAACGATATTGTAAAAAATTCTTACGTGAATGTACGTCGAGGTCGGCAACACGACCTTCGTGTTTCTGACGATCGCGTCCACGATCTCGGCCGCGCAGAGACCGAGGGCCCAACAACTCGGTCCTTTTTCACCTTTCATCTCGTTCAACTTTGATTCACTGCTCGGAGACGATAATTCAACTGTTATTGCGTCGAAAAAAAATCTACATTTAATAATAAAAAATGACAAATAAAAACTTAAATAATTCATCGCTTTTCTATCATTTCTTTTTCTAACCATTGATGAACCGAATTAGCAACGTCGTTCCAATTTTCCGGATCGTCCGGTTCCCCAATTCGCGGATTAATGTCGCTTAGCCTCATGCCTGCGACGTGGACGCTCGACCATACGGGAACTGCAAGAAGATCGATCGATCAAACCACTTCAAAGGGTTGAAATAAAAAACAATCGATTCAGCTCTACCCCGCTTAGCTGTGAATAAAAATCTCATAATTTTATCGTTACGTAAAGATCCGTAGGAATGTTTTGATGGGTCCGTCAACTATCTCGAGGATTGATGATGCCCGTACTCGTCGAATGAAATTAAGAATTTTGATTTGAATCCGAAATGAGAACTGTGAGTTAATGTGTATATATCGATGGTCTAACGTGAGGGCCGTAGGTTCTGATTTATACCCACTCGATAGGCGAGTTTGGGCCTAAGGTCAATCGATATATAAATATTTGATTGATATATAGTCGATCAATGAAGATTATTGATTGATTGTAACAACCGGAATGATCGCCCTGTGCACCGATGCTCGAACAGCTGATCGAAGTCTTCGCCAGGCCAAGTCTTGCGCTCAGGTAATACTGAAACCTCATGGTATCGAGAAGTGTTCCGGTACCGAGAACCCGGTTGGACGGAAATTTCGATAGTTTCCAAGCTATGTAGGACATCACGTCGACTGGTTGAGTGACGACGAGCAGCACCGAGCGACAAGCCAATTTGGCGATGGGCGGGATTACTTTTCTGAAGACTTCGAGATTGTGATTGACGTTCGGAAGCTCACCGGGCTTTGGTTCACCGATCGCTATTATCACCACTGCGGAATCTCGGACCATCGTGATGTCTGAAAAAATAAATTGCCGGACTTAGCACGAGAATACTAAACATATTTTCCCCCACCGCCGACTTCGGCGAGGTGTTACGCTGCCAAAACTTAATATTTTCGGGCTTCTTTGTACTGAAATCGATACATTGGAATGTGGACCGCACGTCCGTTAGGGCGCCATGACGATACAACGAATATCTTGAGGCTTACAGGCTCTATAAGTAAAATGCTCCTAGTGCGCTTAGCCAGGCTCTTATAGGGTTAAATAATTAATTATTTTTTAACTGAACGGTTGACTCAAATATATTCCAGTCAGGCTTTTTCAAAAAGAAAATATCTACCGAGAGATTTCACAAGTCGATGAGGACACGAAAGATCGCGTCGATAACAATCGAATGCCATTTTTTCCGTGCAACGGTACCAAAACAGAGTTAAAGATCGCGACATCTCGAACTTCCCGAGAACCCCTTGTTTCCCTTTTGGCTTTCAGAAAATGTTTTCCTTTAAAAGAAACCCTTCCTGATTTTGATCCTTTGCCGAGATGGAGTTTTTTCCTAAGCCCTTGTTGCCCAAACGGGACTTTCCCAGCTTCCATGAAAAAAACGGCCCCCCTTGGCTCGCAATTACCATTCGCAGTGACGAAACCCGTTAAGAAATTAGAATTCTTCGCGGCACTTCGCGGCGAGAGATGAAGAAAACCAGGAAAGCGTACCCCAAAAAAAGGTGTCAACAGCGTTTTTCCAGCGCAGCATCGGAAGGTTTCGAATCTCCTAAAATTTATACGGTAGACTTCATCCGCAAGGCAAAAGAAGAAAAAGTATCCAGCGGGACGAAGGAAAGAAGTATAGCCACCGTAATCCCAACGTGGCATCTCGGTCGATCCCAACGGGACGATAAATGAATGCACGAGCTTTGCGATCTCGCGAGCGGAAAATAAAGAGGAGGAAAGGAAAGGACGCCCGGGAGTGCGAGACAAGAGTCAACGAAAGACAAAGAAGAGAGGATCGCAGCTTCCCCGGGTGGAGAAAAGAGCCAGGAGGACACGCGGTGGACGAGGACTCGAGCGACGAGCCAAGATCGGTTGACGAGATTAGGAAACTATAGGCGCACAGGATTCTCTCCTCGTCTCGCTCGGTCCATCTTTCTTTCCTCCTTTCCTTCCTCTCGTTCTTTTTCTCCTTCCGTCTTTCTTTCCACAGTCATCGTGGTCAGCGCCGTCCGTGTCAGGCTCGACCGCCTCGAGGTCGCGAAGCGAGCTGACCCGCCAGCGCTGGATGACGATAACGCGACGCAACGGTCCACAAGATCTTACGAACGTTTACCGATCTCGTCTTACTTCCCTGCCCTGATGAGAAACCGGAATTACGACGCGCCAGATTGAACAAGCGAACCGCTGAACCGTTCACCGGACGCGTCATCGTTCCAGAATTCCCAGCCGATCTTTACGATTTTTTTGTTTCTATCAAATTCTTGGCGGGTGATTCATGAAATCGATGAATTAATAAACGGGGGGTTGTGAGAGTTTGAGTCACCTGCGGTACCGGTCACCAAGGGATTTCCTAAAAAGACACCGGCGTGCCTTATGTCTTCGGCCTCAGCTTCAGCTTTGGACGCATCCTTGTCGATCAGGCAAACCTCACTGGCGATTCTCTTGGGAGACAAATTCGTGGGAATTATTGGGGAAGGCGATGAAAACCAAGCTTGAATGAGAGTTCTCCGCGGAAACGTACTTTCATGAGAATCGATACAGCACAAGCCATGCCAACTTTACCGGTACCGATTACGGAGACTCTGACTCTGTGAGGACCCTCACAGGGCTCCAAGGGATTCGTTATTAGAGCGTTTTTCGTGCTCGTCGTCACGGGAGTTTTGTCAGCCTTAATCAACAAAAAACAGTATTATCTCCAGACCGAACTCCATGCCGGTTTTTGCTGTCTTCATTTATACTTTGACTCCCGGAAACTGTTTGTCATCGCCAGCTTTGGGAGTTTCATGCTCCTTGGTTTCCGGCTCATCTTCGTCGATGACTTCGATGGAGTCTTCATTGGTTTCCTGTTCCTCCATAACTGGTATCTGCACAGAAAAAAAATATCATTGAATCAAGTAAAATTTGCTTGCGGGCTGCCAATGAAGTAAAAACGTTGTTTCAATTCTACTCTGAATTCGTACAATGAAAGTAGAATTGAAACAAACATTTTTTTCTTCGGCAGCCCGCAAGAAAATTTTTTTTTCAGTGTGCTTCTGCGCTAAAAACTTAAATTATTTGCTATCGTGTTGTAAAAATATTGTAAAAAATGCTGCTGTCGTAAATGAGCTTTGCACGTAACTAGTTATTGCAAGAGTGTCTCCGAAGAGTGGAGTCGAAGGGAATGTGCGGGGAGAGGAAGAAAGTTGGAAACGATGGACGTTCGAAGGGAAACCCCCGTGGCGTATGTGCGGCTTCTTGGCGGGTTTCACAACCGGTGAAATTTATACCCGCGAACGAAACGTCCGATCGCTTTATTATCGAGCGCCCCTCGACGACGTCTCTTGCCTCTCACACGTCGAACCTCGGGGACCAACGAGTCGCGGGATGAGCCGTTAGCCAGCGAGGCAAGTTATTACACGAGTACTCCCACGATCTACAAAATATATAGATATAACAACGACTGTGCACAAGAGAGTCTTTGAACTGTACTGCTCGCCTCACAGCAACCATAGTTTTCGAGAGAACACGCCAGCTCGCCGGCAATAAAATTTCATATAAATTTTCTTTAACACCAGATGCGATAAATATTTTTAAAAAATCTACACTGTCTCGGCTGTTACGCGTAATTGTATTTTATTAACCAAACAATTTGTAGCGACGTGTCGTCTGAAGTTGTCCAACTTTATTCATCGAAATGGCTTCATCTTAAATAATAAAAAAAAACACCAATCAGTTTATGGCGTGTTTGCACGGACGCGTCAAGCGCTCTTAGCCCTTTGAGCTATGAAGCTGTATCTTTTAAGTGGCTCGATAAATAATCACTAAATTTGTACGGATCGTTCACTAGATTAATACCCTTCAGCGAGCATTTTTTTAAATATTTTTTTCATGCTGTTTTTCATGGTTGTTCCGCATAGTAGTTAGTTTCCACAAGGTATCGGCCTCGCGGCTGTGAGGTCAATATAAATCATGCATACATTTCATCGTCCGATGAACTCGGCGAGACACAGGTCACCTATGAGCCCGCGATGGCAGCCCCCTCGTGTGTTACCAGTTGAAAATTTATCGCTCTCTAGCTGTAATATAAATTGATGGCTCGTCGAATTAATTGCAGGAAAGCATGACGAATGCATCGCTTAATTGCATCGCCGGGTAAAATATACTGTATATTATTAAATAATTATTGATCAAACAATTATCGCGATGGACTCCTCTCGGAAATCTTGCCGAACCGATCGGAGGAGGGAAGATTTTCAACGCACGCTGTTTCGGGGCAAAGGAACGAGATGGGGGAGAGGGGGGAGGGGTTACCCTCGAAGCGAAAGTGAGAAGGGAATAAAGTATGAAGCAAAGAGTAGGAAGAAAGATCTATATAGACGAAAGTAAAAGGATGATGCTTCGCCGTACGCGTGAGCGAGAGGGATTTCTCGGACGGAGGTAGAAAACGATTACTAAATTACAAACGCGTCCGTTTAGATACGATCGAAAAGCCATAATTGCAGTACTATTCGTACATTATTGGCTCGTATATTATTTGACGGGATTCAATAACTTCTGTGCGAAGAGGCGCTTGGAAACAGGCTGCTTGGGTCGCCCGATCCTATCTCTTCGTCGTTAAGCCGCATTCGCAATATCGATCGACGCCCTGATGAATGGGCGACCCCTTTACTCTCATCCACCCATCTTCCTCGTTATTTTATTTTATCTTTATGTATTTTTGCTCTTCTTTCAATATTTTTTTTTTCTATTTTTTTTCTTACTTATTTTATTCCACGGCGATTATTAACGTTAAAATTGAATGCGGTCCGTCCGGCCACCAAGTCGAGGCCCCGCGCACTCGATCGCCAACCGATCGCGCCCCACCCAGCGTTCCCTCTCTCCTGCACGCCCTGCGAACACCACGTGCGAGGTATAAAAATGTATTCCGAGTCAGAGTCCGACGCTTTTCTTTTTTTTTTAGATTTTCTTTTTTTTTAGATTTTCTTTTATTCTTTCCTCGTACCTCGTACCACTGTCGGTAACGACATCTGTAATCAATGCCCTTTTAAAACCAGAAATAGCTGAGGAAAAATTAAATCATCTTCCCCCGGGAAATCGGCGGATGGAGGGAAAGACAATTTTCTTTTTTCCCGGCTCTCCGCGGCCTCAAAACGACGTTCATTGTTTTACAGTTTTTGTTACGGACCGGGCGCGGGTCAGGTGGGCGGGATGATGTACCTTAAGCACTCGCGCAAAAAGTGAGACAACGGGTAGAAGTGAGCAATTTCCTCTCTCCCAAGTTCCACTCCGAACAGTTCGGAGCTTGATTAATTTCGATCCCTTTCGAGAGCCCTGTCGTTCTCAGCGATCGGTTCGCGTTGTACCGGGCGCACTGGCACGAATCGCACGTACAGCGCATTAATAAATTAGGAGATCGATCGTACCGGCGAGCACGTACGCGACTCACGAACCGTCGACGATTCGGTTTTAACCAGAAGTGGAACAAGAAACATAAAGGGCAGAAGAGAGGACGATGCGTGGCGACCGCGGCCAGTGCGGCCGATCCGGTGCTTATGCTGACCGTAAAAGCGGGATGGGAACGCGAAAGAGGGACCGAAGGAACGTGGAACCGAGCCGCGGATCGGCGAGGACCCCCGGCTACGGGGCGGAGGAGGAGGGAGGCAAGCTTGCATTTTTTTTACTCCCATCGCCACTTATTCCAATTAAAATCGCATCTCTATTTTAGGCCACCGCGGAGGAACCGTAAACGGTCCGACAACGGGCAATGCCAAATTAATCCGCCAAGTGGGAGCATGCGTCCGGGTTGGGATTATGCCACTTGGTCATTTCGACAAATTCAACTTCAACATCGCTTACCCTGGGAAGTTAAGAAATAAAAATAAATATATATTTTTTTCATAAATTAAATCTTTAAATTCCGGCGGAGGGAGATTCTACTTAAGGAGGGAGTCTCGCTGCGCGCTGACTTCGTATAAGTTCGACAATTTTTAAGTAACCGTTAATTTGTGGTCTATAAAAAAAAAAAAAAATCTACGATTACTTAAAAATCTGAAAAAATTCATACGTATTCAGAAAAATAAACGAATCATTTTCATAAAAAAAAAAGTTTTGTTGCCGGGTAATTTGTTAAC
>JAPYZC010000915.1:0-23849 GCA_030522665.1 Ichneumoninae sp. A BG-2022a
GGGCGAGGAGTCATATGCGATAGTGCATGGTGCAGAATAGTGTAGCGCAACGATTTCGTTTCCGAAAGATATAAATAAGCCTTGTGGGGGGTGATATGAGAAAGGGTTGCGGGCAGGATAAAAGCCGGATGGTACGTTTTTTTTTACTCGCATGGTGTATATGGTTCGAGCGGACAGACGGGGGGGAAAGGATATCGGAATCCTCACCTGTACTGTGACCCCTCGGCTTCTGCTCGGGCCTCTCGACCTTCTTCTCGCTCGGCGGTGGTCTCTCCGTCCTTTTCGTATAGTAAGGGTTGTACGCGGCGGGCCACATCGTCGTTAGCCTTTTCGGGGCTGGCGTCGTGCTGTCCTGACGTCCTGAAAATATAGATCAGGAACCTCATCTACCAGTAGGTTTCAGGAGCTGCGTACTCTTCGATTTTTGCTCTTCGTTCAATTCCCGTGTTTTACTTTTATTTTATTTTTTTTTGTTAATTATCATAGTTAACAGGTATCGTCAATTTTTTCGTGAAAAATCATGCACCGCACTATTCCACACCATACAAAAGGCTGCTGCGGTCGATGGTTGTTTTTAGTTTAAGTACCAAAGGTATCGGAGGATTCGATTGGAATCCACGGTTCGGATATCGGGACTGGCAAGCTGCGCGTCGATGCTAATGGAGTTTCGACGGGTGAATTCCATAACTGCTCGGAGAATCTCGTTTCGCCGGGGCGGGGTGGAGTGTCGCGGAAGGATCGTTAATGCGACGATCAGCGGAAGGATAAGAGACGGGGGAGGGAAGCGCCGCCGAGAAATCGTCCGTCCATGAATGCCGTAACTGCTGCAGCCGAGCGGCGCTGAACCGGAGAGGCCTCTCGCTGCAAGCCGGCCAAGTTCAGCACTTGTTGCGCGAGAATGACAAGATAGAGACAGAGATTAAGGTCGGGGAGCGGGAGAAACCATGGGCGGCCAATGTCACGCGAATATCTCAATCAAATTCTCGAGAGCTTTGATCGTCGGCTATAGCGACGGGGAAACTACGTACCGTTGAGACAACCCGAGCGAGGAATAAAAAGTAGCGTATCGCTGATAAAAGACGTACCGAGCAACATCTACGGGGACTCCGGCTGATCGATATTCGATACAGAGCCAGCGGCTCAGCGTCGAGAGCTCTTCGACTCTTCTCCTCGATCCGAAAGAGCCGAGCACTTGTTTCTCGCGTTCCAGATACAGCGCACTGACAGTGTGTGTGTGTGTGTGTGCGAGTGTGCGGGGCGCGCGTTGGTGAATGCATTGTCGATGCTAAAGCTGAACACAGTAAAAAGTTGCACAGTTCCTCTTCATCGCTGGCGTACGCTCATCGGGTGAGGAGGGTGAAACGGAGCGAGAGTCCTCGGCCACTTGGGACGAACGGGTACGTCGATAGAGCTAACTTGATGTAAAATTTTGAATGCATACTTCGCCTCGGTAATATCCCATACGACCACCGTCGCAAACTCCCCGGGGTGGCGTAGCCTGTTTACACGGTAGATTGAAAGTTTCAAAGGCGATAATTCTGTATTCACAGCCGGGGTGTAGTTCAGCTTCATGTTCAACAAGGGGCCTACAAGGGGCGGCTCCGCCGCGATCTTTCGATCTCACTTTCTCTCTTCCGTATCTTCTTTCTTCCTCCTCTGCCCTCCGCTTACTCAATCTTTCTTTTCCTTTCTCCTTTTTCAACCTACCAGCCGGGGTTTTGCACGCGATGAAAACTTGTCACTTATTCCCGGTACGTTCGTAGGCAGGCGAGCCCTCCCGCACAACTACTGCCATTATACTGCGAGGGAGACCTGTGTGCGTCCCCGTGCACTTTTTAAACTTCCGGGGAGAGCCTCTCGTGCCCGCTGGCCTTTTTGTCAACCTGTTTCTCACCTAATGCTCTATAATGCCCTCCACCGTTGCTGTACAACGCTATACGCGTACCCTCGTAAAGTACACGCGGAAGTGAACGAAGGTACACCGTTTTATAAATTGAAAAAAAAAAACAAAAAAAAAAACACCGAACTAGGGGTTTCTCCCTTCAACCCTCAAACTTTGATCCGACGCAAAAAATTCTGTTACCCGCATAAATTTATATTCACCGAATTGTCCCCCGACAGGATGAAGCAGCCCCAATTTTTTATATGTTGAAGCGAGCTTGAAGGCAAGACATCTTACTCGGGTTCTCGCGCCCTTGACTCTCTCGGCCCGAAAACTTCCTCTTCCTCCTCGAAGATCGCGCTCACCCCTTTTTTGTGCCAACCGCCCTTCGGGCTAGCGCGCGTAGCAAACAACAGGGCGTCGCGTTCGCCTTTTAAGCCCTCGGAAGCTTGCGAATAACGCCGTCGTCGCCGAGGAGAGCAAAACGGTGGCTGCTGCTCGCGAGCTTGAAGGCACTAAAAAGTTTTCGAATAAAAGTTTAAATACGGCCGCGGAAGTTTGTTTTCCGCGTGGCCCTAGCTGCCACACGACTATTCGTTGTAGCTGCGACGCGGGGCGGTTGGGGTGGGTCGGCCACTGTATAAGGTGGCGAGCGCGGTGGAGCGGCCACAGGGCTTTCCAACAATATGGCCGCTGGGAGCTGTCTGTATGCTAAGAGTATGTGAATATATTATACCGGAGGTCCTCGGGGCTCGGGCAATCACACTTAGCCCGTATTTCACCCGCCCTTTTGTCTATCTCTCTTCTCTGTACACCACGACCCGATGAGGTTTGTTTACAAGTTTCGAGGGTTTCTCGCATGCACACCGAGCCGAGAGTAAGCTTCTCCACTGCTACCGTTTCCTCCCCCTTCCGCCCCCTCCTCCTCCCATCATCGTAACCGAACTCCTCCTGCGCCCTATATATAATATACAACGGCCCTTCTGCGTCTTCCCTCGAGAAGCGCATAAGTCTCGACCTTTCTCCTCAAACTCCGTTTGTACAAGCAGCTTCGAGATAGCTTATACAACGGGAAAACCATCTCCGAAACACTTCTCGGTCCCCGTTAGCGTCCTCCACCACTTCGCCGCGCGGGAGCCTCCCGGCCGCTTTTTCATTAGGTGTCGCGGCGATAAATCACGGCTTCGGGTGCCGAAACGATTCGGCACTCGAATTAAACGTAGCCGTACAACCGAATGAGTCTCCGGCGAAATTTATCACGGTTCCATCCACGGTCTACTCGATCCAGGGTGCGATTTTCATGGGGCAAAGATACCCGCTGCTGGATACACTGGAAACAAAAGTTGCTTGTGGGCCGCTAAAGAAAAAATTATTATTGCAATTTTACTTTCAATTCTTGCAATTTTCATATGAAATTGAAACAGCGACCGCAAGACTGCCCAGGTGACATGTTATCGCTTCAATCCCGTATTCAATTCTATGAATCGAAAGTAGGATTGAAATAATAATTATTTTCTCTGGCAGCTTGCAAGTGAATTTTACTTGAGTCATTAATATTTTTTTTTTCAATGATCGGACATTTCCGAAGGGATGACGCTTCATTAAATGTTTTCTTTCTTTCCCCCTATACGTCGCTGACTTCCGGTTTATAGAGCTTACATTCCGCGCCCAATACGCCTAATCGGCAGGGTTTTCCTTACATTATTATTACAATTTTACTTTCAATTCTTGCAATTTCCATATGAAATTGAAACAACGACCGCAAGGCTGCCCAGGTGACATGTTCTCGCTTTAATCCCGTATTCAATTCTAAGAATCGAAAGTAGGATTGAAATAATTTTTTTTTTCTCTGGCAGCCTGCAAGTGAATTTTACTTGAGTCATTAATATATTTTCTTTCAATGATCGCACATTTCCGAAGGGATGACGCTTCATAAAATGTTTTCTTTCTTTCCCCCTATACGTCGCTGATTTCCGGTTTATAGAGCTTACATTCCGCGCCCAATACGCCTAATCGGCAGGGTTCTCCTTCGATCCGTTAACATTAACCGACGAATGTTTGATCGCCGAAGTTGGAGATGTTCCGGAGAGTATTATAGTTCGGTACACGCGCGGTCCAAAGTTCCCTCGGCTCCTGTTCCCGAAAGCTCGCACTGTTCTCACGGCGCCGCAGCTGTACACACGATATATTGTTTATCTCGCGGATAGTAGCGCCAGCCCGAAACGTCGGATATCATTTGGGTGATAATTAATTAAGCCTTGGTGGGAGGATCGATGGGTATCCCGCGAGGGCACTGACTCATTATTAAACACTGTACTCCCCGTGGGATAATTCGAGGGCAGTCGTGGCAGGGCCCAGGCTGCGGCGTTCGAGCCCACCGGTGCAGTGCAGCAGTGCAGTTGCAGTACGGTTTCGCAGCGACCGACGGTGCTGCGAACTACACGAGATCCCAACGTCTGCCCCATTGCGCCCGATTCATTTGGCTATAACGCTACACGTCCCGCGTACGACACCCCGAGCTTTGCAGCTGCAACGGGCTGTTCTGTTTCCAGCGGTGCGACCTGCCGTATGCGGCGACCCCCCTCGCACCAGTTTCGGACGTGTCGGGGTCAGAAATCGTGCGCCCGCCTTCCGCCCGATTCGACCGAGTTTCGCAAATATATTACCCCAGCGAAACGCACACATATCGCGACAGTATAATATCGTATGATATACCGTTGCTCGGCGAAACGACGTGAATACCCACGAGAAATAAACTTGCCTAACCAGTCTCGTAATGCAGCATAGAATTCGAGGCTCCGTCCATTAATTCCGACAATGTTAAGTGTCACGAGCGTAGACGGCCGAAACTATCGTTCCGACTCCGGGACTGCGAGGTTATCGACGAGTGGAATAGGGTGGGGGTAAGAAACGAAAATGATAATGATCGTTTTTTAATTTTTGATTTTTTTTTTGTAGGATGTTTTCTTGCACTCTTTTCCGCTCTTCCTTGGAGACTCCGAGCCGCTTATCTGGCTCTTTTACTTCCATGAATTTTGCCTTTTTCACCGGGAGTTTTCCCCTCCGTCGACCGGGAAAGATGCCGAGGAAAGGTTACGGAGAGAGAAAGAGGGCAAAGAAGGGGGCGAACCTATGTGCAAACTAAATTGGCCTCTCGCGGTCCTTCTCGGCGGCGATACGCTCGCGAGATAACGATAATGGAGTACCCGCAATGCACGTTTCATTCATAGACACGAGGTGGAGGGGGAACATAGACGCCGCAACGGCTCGTCCGTGCAATGTAATTCCGTGGCTCTTTGACCGAGCCACCCGTCGGCCAATCCACGCGTTCGGCCTGGTAATTGAATTTTAAATGTACTTAATTAGGTCAACCCGTTAAGCCCCCGGTACAATGTAACGCGGACGTCGGGAGTCGAGGCTGTATTTGTAAAATGAAAATCTTCCGAGCCGGGATTGAGGGAAGAGGAGCCGACTTCCGGTCCGCGCTTCGCTCATAGCGAAATCACGGAGCTGTGTCGGGAATTAAACGAGGGAAACGAGCCACAGGATGTCCCGCGGAAATAAATTGCGCGTGCATGTGTGTGTGTGTCTTGCAAATAGGTTGCATTACGCCGGCTCGCTGACTCTTTGGTCTTAAGGGTAAATATACAATGCATACAATATGGTATTGTAGACTTCCGAGCCCTGCGGGTGTTTACAGTTAATTTTGTCGAGTCCGCTGCGAGAGAGAAGTTGCCGGCGGAGGGAAACAGTTCCGTGCGACCGCAGTCCCTGCTACACCCCTAAGACCAGAAACGTTGCAAGCACTTAAGTTTCAGTGCATTCGGTGCATTCGAGCGTTGCATTTCTTGAAGGATAGAAGGTGGGGGGCTTTGCACCGGCTTCTCCGTTATTTCTTGACTTTCACCGGGGGATCCCGGGAGCAAACGCTTCCGAGCTTCGTGTCGAATACGACCGCACCGTTCGGGCCGCATTGTTTTGGTAAACCGACCAAAGTTACGTCGCGGCGTTACATCGGTTACAGCCTTCCGGACTGGAAACTACGCGAACGTTGGGAAAGACGACGATTCGGTACGCGATTCAAATTATAATTCAACTCGGTAGACGTACCGGTGGGAAAGGAAGAAAAAAAACTTAAGCCACTTTTAGAAAAGCGAAATAGCTTGGTTGTTCGTTATTGCGGAATGTATTTTAATCTGGGCTTTGACTGCTCGCCGAGGAGAATTCGCGATGCAGAACGTTCGTCCAAAAACGGGGTTGCCGATTCGTGTCCAATCGGTCGGAAAACACGAAACAAGACGTTCCGCGGGACAAAACAAGCTTCCGTACCGGTTTGCGATACGTTGTAACTAGAAGAAGACACACGCTCGTAGTAACATGGAAAAGTAAACAGGTCATCCCCTCTGTTCGTCCCGAGTTCTCTCGCTGTATTATTAACAGACCTCTAAATAAACGCAGTCACGCGGATCCCGAGGTTCCATCTCGGCTGAAGCGGAGGTGATACGAAGATCGCGAGAGCTAGTGCGGATGCGGAGGTGTATTCAAAAAAAACACCAACTCGAGGGAATTGTGGCCGATCCACACGACAGCTGCAATCCCTTTTTTTGCTTTCCAGTGCGATGTTGTTGCTGCTCCTTTACACTTTTTATTCCACCGACCTCTCCCGCCGAGACTAGCTTGAAAGAATAATGAGCGTTGCAGCGAGAGCCACAGAAGCAGAATGTAAAAGTCGAAACTTTGTTGTCGCCACCGGAAATGAAAGGGACCGCTTGTCCGAAACCTCGAATTTTCATATTTTTGAGCGGGCTCTAAATTTTCAATGGGGATAAAAAAAACGTTAAGAAATATCTCTTTTCGATGTAACGTTAAGTTTTTTAAAATTAAAGTATTCGGGCTCGACACAGAGAATTCGAATTACAGGACAAAATTCGAACTTTCATTGTCGCCTCCGGAACTGAAAAGGACCGTTTGTCCGAGCTCTTGAATTTTCATATTTTTCAGCAGTCTTTAAATTTTCAATTAAATTTTCAATGGGGATGAAGAAAATAAAATAAAAAAAATTGAAGGAAGGTGTGTCTTTTCGCTATAACGTTAAGTTTTTTTTTATCTATTCGGACACGACGCAGAGAATTCGACGGGACCGAGTTTCGAGTCGAATCGTCAGGTTTTAGGAGCCGGGTGAATTCGCGCGAAGTCGAAGGGAATTGCAAGGGTTGCGCCACGGTTCTCGGAAAATTGTAAGACCCTGGTGCAAGAAGCTGCATCGCGGTAATACCCGTGGCGGGAGCGTCGGCGGTTCGTACCGACTACTGGTGGCACTCCGGGCTCTCGCCGTTCCTGATGCTCTCGCCCGGCTGTTGGCCACGTGCACCCACGTTAATAATGCAGCGTATTAAGATTGCTTTCGCTGCAGGGACGCCAGGGATGGCTCGGGTCTACCGGGATGGCCTGGGGAATGCCTGCCTCTCTTACCCTACTCTCACTACCACACCGACCGAGTATACTGCTTCTTCGAATCTTCGTTCGCTATATAAAGCCTTACGTACGGTCGTACCGAAACCAGAAACCTTCGGGACATGACCTAGGTTCCCGACAAACTTGTATCTTAACGCCACGGTTACGAATGTACGTGTCGTACATTCGCCCCCTTTCGTTTCGTTTTCTTTCGAATGGAACAAAATCGTGCTACAGGGAAGATGGGATAGTGTCTCACCGCTCGTGCTTCTACATTCCAATCATGCTTTCTACTGTGTAAAAAAAACATTGCCTGTTCTCTCTTGTTTTCTTTAAAAAATGTGAAAACATCTTCGGCGAGACTTTTAAATGAAGAGTGTAATTCTTACAGAGCGTTAGGGTAAAGATCAATAAAAATAAAACTTCTGAAGATGTTTTCACACACAGTTTTCGTTCGCGCTACTTGTTTTTTTTTTCCGCTATTGTCGACACGCGTTTTCGACGGAATTCGCGGGTCTTATGTCGCGAGTGCACGCTACTGTTAACTATTTAATCAACAGGACGGGGTGGTCTTGTGAGAAATTAACAAAGCAAATAGCTAACCTTCTTTGTTCGCGCTGCTCTTGATCTCCGTGGCTCTCGGGGGTGCGGACGGCTTTGGCATAGCTGAAATCACGAAAGGTCGAAGAATTATTAAATTCCGATCGATCGACCGAACTTCTAATTGTCGTCGAGATCTTGCATCGGGAATTGATCGCGCACTAAGAAAAAATTGCATAGTTAAAGCAACAATGCTGACTTATTACCATAAAAAATTGTTCCCAAGGGAAACGTTTACATTTTATTGTTACGACAATGCTTCACAGTGATTCACAGCTTGAACATAGAAAAAAAGAAATTTTTAAAGATAAAAAAAAAATTCTGAAAAAATTCATACGTATTCAGAAAAATAAACGAATTACTTTTATGAAGGAAAATAGTTAAGTTGCCGGGTAATTTGTTCAATAATGATCTTTATATTCAATTTGTTGATAACAAATTGGAATGATTATTTCACAAAAATAATCTTTGCAGCACCTCTCATACACTTGAATTTTTCAGATTTTTATCTCATCGGGAAGTGGTCGAAATTTTTTCCGAAACTCACGTTCGGCGAGAATTGTACTCAGACCACCTTAAAAAATTGTATATACGCTATGAGAAACTATCTGTACAGACATTCCTCTTGGTAACTATTTGTTACAGTAGAAAATACTATTCTTTTTCTCAGTGCGGTATCGGCGGATGGAGGAAGAATAACGATTATAAATGGTCGACGATCGCTTACCGTACAGCCTGATCGTACCCTCGGTCTCGCCGAGTGAATTTTTACTGATGCACTGATAAGTCCCGAAATCACCGATCGTGAGATTTCTGATGGTCAGACGCATGTGAGTCCTGTAGCTGTTCTCCTTGGTCTCCGTCGAGTATTTCTCGTTCGAGAGCACCATAGAATTGTTAAGGTTCCAGTAGCTTATCGCCCGTGGATGAGCTTCGGTGTGGCAATCAATCATCACGGTCGTCCCGGCCGGCGCTCCGACGAGCTGATTCGGCACGAAGATCATCGGCGAAACTGGAAAGTATTTTTAAAAAATAATAATAATTAAAGATTAATCGACTCGCAGTGCACTGCAGGCTTCGGGCCTCCGACCTTTCATCAAATTTATTTATTACTCCGTTACTGCTTGCCGACGAATTGCAAATATTCCAAAAATGCCCGGTTGGTATGTATAACGAGAAATTCCATGTTGTCCGTCCAAAATACCCGCGCACTTTGTGCATTGTTCAAAATGTTTCATTATGAAATCAAACGCGAGCTCGACTCGACAACGGAATGTCGAGGCAACAAAGAGGGTATTGAAGGTTCATTGAATTTTTGATCCGCGGACCGCGCGTTACCCGAATGACGAACGCGCGAGCCTCTCCGTGGGTTCGGTGCATCGTTCGAAAATTAATTCTTGCGATTCCGTGAAGTAGAGGGACACAGGATATATTTCGGTGCGCGTCCGATAAATACCTTGGCGTCATCGGTCCCGATGAATTTGTAATTAATTTCTTACCATCGATGGATTGTTTTGCGGGCGATACGTGCGTGACCAAATAGCGCGTCTTCCGGTGTTGAAAATTCAACTTTGACGCGTGCCCGCAGTGCTGTGGTATTCTCGGGACCGAAACCGCAACATTTCGGGGAGAAAATACGAGCCGGGTGAAGAGATGCGAAGGCGACGGGATGAAGAGGACATCGCCAGTTTCGTCGGATAGCTCGAGGCGAAGTATGCGTTAATTAGGGGTCAGCGTGGGAATCCACGGATTTGTGGAAAGCGCGGTTCCCTCGCATGCCACCACCACGGACGTTGGTTTCGACGCTTCACGGATAGGGGAGATGCGCCCGTAGATATAGGCGCGTCGAAGCTTCTCGAGCGAGGTAACCGCGAGTTTAACGTGCCTCGCGCAATTCCTTGCGAACTTGGGACGGGTATTTATCAATCGTGGGGGACGAACAAATGCACCACCGGAAGAATCGCGAGTTTGGGCTCGGGTTATGCCTAACCACGTTACCTCGGCTACACACTGATGGTGACTATTATTCCATTTTCGCTTATGTTTTAGTGTTTGGTTCCTCGTAGAGAAAGCTTTGTTTTCATGATAAAACAATTTAGAGATTTTTATGAAAATGTGTTCAGAATGTTCCAAAAGATTGGAAAATCATATTTAGAAATAATGTCTTTACAATCATATGTAGATCATATTTACATTAAATCATATTTTGAAATTTTTTTTTTTAGCAAAACGCTTTTAGTCATAAATTTTAGGCGATTTTGAACCAAAATTTTGCCAAAAAAAGTCTGTGCTAGCTCTTACCATTTTTTAGCTATCGGGGTAAAAACATGTGCACAAAGGGACTATTATTAACCGATGATTCCTATTTAATTTGGCAAGGCTCGATCGTGATTATTTCCTGTTACCGACAAAGCTTCCACTATGAGCAAGCCAAATGATCATGGAAAATCATTTTTCATAGAAGCATTGTACACGAAAGTATATTAGATGAGGAAGTTTTGTGAAAATCTCGATTTTGACTTTTTTTCGCTTTTTACCGTGAACGGATGAACATAGCCTGGTACATTTATCATTGATTTCCTTACTAGTCCAGGTCGGGGATATTCCCAACTTTTGGCTATTCTTTTTTATAAAAAAAAATGGTATCATATTTCGGTACTGAGAGTCGATATAATTCGCATATGGCTATCGCATTGAAGATACTGGTAAAGCCACGACACAACGTGAGGGGCTTTGCTCCAAAAAAGACTGTACCGTTCGCTATTTCCGCAGACTGCGAAGAAATAATCGTAAAGCATTTCAAAGTATATGAGGGTCGATGGTCTCTCGAATGAGTCCTCCGAGGGGAATGAGGCGCCGGAAGCCCGTTCCGGCGTCCTCCTGACCGTCGGTGAAAAGCGCCCTCTGTTTTCTCCCTACTTTGAATAAAATACGTCGTCCTTCCCTTCTAAATATTCAAAGAACAGCATCAGAGGCTCCACGAGAGAGTTTCGCACACACGGAAAACTCAATGGAGTATGTGAGACACATGTGCCCACGTGTACTCATGTAAGGGTAGTGCATGTACGTTTTATGTACGTATGCTTATATAAAATTCTTGCGCAAAATACACAGACATGTGGATGAAAAGTTTATATAAAATATATTTTTATGAATATGTGCGTGTGAATATACTAGTCGAGTGGCAGAGTACGGAGTGACGCAAACGAATGGAACGCATAAAAGGGAAAAATGACCAGAAACGCTGGAGGGACCCGTTCGTGCGGCCACGGTATTTCCCTTGGGTTCAGCAGCGGCAGCAGCTAGTTCTGTACTCCTCCTGGACTATCCACTCGCTAGATCGTTCCACGATTCTAACGGCGCACAGCGGTAGAAACTCTCGCTTCTCGTCACAGTCTTCCATTTTACTCCATCACTTTTGAGGGCGCGTCTCCGACCCCGAGCTGGGCGATGAAATTTAAACAATACAACGTACCACGAATTTTCATTCGTGTGGATGTTGTGTATTCTCGCGCATATGCCTCGCACACGATGTAGGAAATGTGCTAAAACTATGTTTGCTCTTCAAGACGTTCGGGAAATAAACTCCTTTATGTGACTCATGCATGAAAAGTGCTACTTTTCGTGCCTGTCGAGAGTGGCGTAAGGGGAACTTTACGGTCAAAGTGTACTATAAACACCCGGCGCAAGCGCACATCGGGCCAATTTTACTTTACATATTCTTCTCGTACTTTACGCACGCTTCTCGTACTTTACGCACGCTTCTTGTACTTTACGCACGCTTCTCGTGCAGCGCAACCATCAGCAGGCACGAAGTAGCACTTCTCCTGCATTTGTTACAAAAAATATTATGCGATACTAGTGCAGTGTAGCATCATAGGCGGACTGTGAAGTGAGTCGCTCTGGCCGCACTCGTCTTTGGCTCGTGCTCCTGTGGTGCTCGTGAGACTCGTGTGACTCACTTCACAGTGTGTGTGCAAAGTTCGCTTTACCGCACATGTAGCGCAAATTACTATTTTTTAACTCCCCAAAGACCCACTTTATGTGATAGAATAAACAACATTCGCGAGCACTGTAAATTATACAATCAATAAAATGTTATCAATAAACAACAATTTGTTGTTTAAACTTAAAAAATGTATTATTAATTTTTAAAAAAGGTTAAAAATAAATAAATACTCACACTCGACGTCGACTGTGATCCTCTTGCTGACTGTCGGTGGAACGCCGTTCGTAGCGATGCACAGATAAGCTCCCATCTCGGTTCTCGTGATTTTCGTGAGATTCAACTGCTCACCGTCGTACTTTTCAACTGCAACGAGACATAAAGAAGAACAAAAATAAATAAAACATCGAGCGACAGAAGTCGAATGGTCGGAGCGAGGTGAACTGCGTGTTTCGAAACGAATTCCGATATTACTGTATACACCTCGCGGGCATCTCTCTCGGAAGGATTTGTCGAATATTGCGGTGTGACTTTTCAGGCGCGGGTGGTGTGTGAAAGGGTCAGGCAAATGCGCCATGAATTTGTATGAGGCTTCGAAGACCAGACATTTGGTAGGAACTTCTCCCGGATAGACGCGCAATCGATGGCAGACTTGTCTTCGCTCTTCGCCCTATTCTTTCCCTCTTCGAATATTCCTCTTTTTCTCCTGAAGTGTGCGCTGGTCCTCAAAATCGTTGAACGAAATTTTCGAGGTCTTTTACGCTCTCCCGCGAGTCGGCCGCCCATCCACTAGCGCAAACGGGTGGAACCGCGAGAGGAAGTGCACCAAATCATTAGATACTATATATACATATATACATATATGTATATATGTATATAGACGTACACGTAAATATGTATACGTTGATACAGATAGCGTCGAGGAAAGGTAGACGATCCAAGAGAGGATGCGAGCTATTACGACGGAGACGCAAAGTTTACGTAAAAATAGTACACGGTTGGAAGATACGTCTCGGGCGATAAGACAGCCACGCTGCTGGAACTCTGGCCATTAAAATCGTCAAGGGGTTCCCCCACGAGCTCGCTGGGGACTATTAGCAGTTAGTGCCGTACTTGTGCATCATGCAACCGTCGCTTCTTGCAGCATTCGTATATTATCTGATGGGTCATAGAGAAGCTGGTGTCCGACGACCGTCATGTGTATGTGTGTGTATGTGTGTCGTTTAGGAGGCGAGAAATATGGTACTACGTGTGAACCTACGCTGCGCATCCGCTGGATGGTGTGTTCGAGCATCATCAATTTTCTCGACAGCCCTTTCCGTGCCAAACCTTTCCGTCTCTGCGCGGAATAAAGTAAGATCGTTGCCTCGACTGCAATTCGGAGAACAAGCTTGGACGGGATGGAGCCGCTTGCGCGTAACGCCGGTAAGCGAATAATAATTAATTGGAGATCTCCCATCGGGATAATCCATTCCGCATCCGTTATCTAATTATCGTCAATTTGCATTTCACGTTCGCGCTCGCACTAATTGGAATCCCTCTTCCGTGGACCAGCTGGGCTCGTTGTCGAAGCTCGCTCATTCTCGCAATGGCCGATGTCTCTTCGTACCTTCGCCGCTGTCGTTGAATTGCTCCGACCCTATCGCCGAGCCGCTTCATGCCATCTCGTTGGCGTTTTGTCGCCATCGTCGCCCGTCGACGTGCGCTAATCTGTCCCGTTCTCCGTCACTGCTGATCAATGTGAGACAGACCGTGACGCAAACTTTCGCGCGTCAACGGCAACGTGATCGGTGATCCGAAGCTCCGATGCGCAAAATCGGAATCGGCGAACGGGACTCACTGCTTTCCGTCTAGGCAATCGATAACAACTTTTTTTAAAACTGTATTTACTTTTTGGTGTCTACGAATGCAATATTTTGTTACGACTTTCTAGTTTTCTGCGCAACTCAAATCCCTCGCGAAAAAATTCGTCTCCGAGCTCGGCTCTTTACACCGAGATAAGGATTCAGTAAAAATGACTGTATTCGCTTGAGAAATATTACCATGGCACACAGCAGTAGGGCGCTAGGGCGCCACCTATGGTAGGAAGTACCGGATTTATAAGAATTTTTCTTAGATATTATGGTAAAAATTCTTGGAAATCTGAAACTTTGGTAATTTTGCTTAGATGATAGGTCATTTTTACTTGATCCTTCTCTCATTGTACCATTTAGCTAAAAGTGATTACCGATGAAAGATCTTCATGCCTTCGGTCCTGGTCTTGGTCCCCCCGCCCTCTTCTCGTTTCTCCCCCCCCCCGGCCCCTTCTTCGTATAAGCGTACCACATGGTCCGGCCCGAGGGCGGACAGAGTCTCGTCTGTCGACATAACGCAATAATAGCTGGGTGGATACGCCAAGGCGTGAGAAACCCTGTGTCGTCGACTGCCTCTCTCTGTACCATTATATCTTTGATTTCTGGCCCGCACGTCTCGATCGAGTTATCGAACTCCGTCGCTACGTACTCTCCTCTCTCTATCGCGGGGGGCGGCTGCCATCCCGTTTTCGGTGCCGTGGGACGAGAGGCGTATCGGTTAACTTTTAACGAGCGGCAAGTTTGTCAGCGACGTATTAGGCAGAGAAGCAGCGCGGCATCGAACCAGCCCCAGACTTAGAGAGCCTGTACTGTGCGCTTGGCTATATATTTCCACGTACAGTATCCTCGGCGACGTCACTAGTTCGAGCATCTATCACGGGAGTGACTTTCGCCGCGCGGTTGCGCTCGGCATATGCTTCACCTATCCTACGTTGCTAGGTAGTTATGACGCTTGTTATACGCTCCCGCGATCAGCAAGCTTTACAGCCCCAACGAGTCACGAGGACAGGCGGGACACTAAACTATCCGGAGGAAAGACGAGCGGGGATGACGAGGAGGACCTCGGGAGATAGTTTACCGGATGTCGCCGGATCGGTGAACGATTTGAGGGATTCGGAATATGCGGTATCTATACGTATGTCATGTAGTTATGCATGTGCATATATTATAACCGCATGCGCACGGATAGAATATAACAATACACTAAGGAAAATGAAGGCGCCTTAACTTTTTTATACAAGACTTGTTTCCGTTTTCTGATGTTTCGTACGAAAGAATAATATGGATAATAAGTCAAATCGTTCATGAAAACGAAAGGAAAATGTATCGAACTAATGGACATTTTTTGTAACATTTGTGAAGAACTTTTTCTCGCAAATTCGTTGAGCAAATTAATGTTTTCGATAAAATTTTGTATTATTACAAACCATTTTTTTCATTTATTTTTCCATTTTCTTGTGTTATTATTCATAAAAAAGGCGTCGGCGTACAGTGAAAAATAAATCAAGACAAAATAAAAATCTTTAGACTCGGTGCCCGTTTTGCCACCATCTCACCTACATAGAGTCATATAATATATCAATGCGCAGTAGGACTAAAATAAATGAATTGCTCATCGTTAAATCGTAGAAACTTTGGAAAAAAATGTCCATTCAAAATACGGCCGAATGATCTGCATTTTTGTTATGCAATTTAACTGGATATCGAACTGAATCATAAATTGTACTCGAACCCAACTGGTTTTTTGTGTCGCTAAAATTTCTGCACGGGTACGGCAACAGAAATTGAGAACTTCGTGTCTGACTATCGCTTCACTTAGCTACTTAAGAATCTGTAACGACACTTGGGGAGAAAAATGTCCACTTATACATCCGCATGTCCCGCGTCCCATATTAATGCCATTTCGATGGATCAAGCTAATGTGTACCTACGGCAAATGTACGATAGGGAACCCTCGTCCTTTGACTCATTCGCGATGACGACCGCGCTTCAGAGAGCTTCCAAAGTGTTCTACTCGTCGACGAGGACGGCTTTAACCGACATGGAGAAAAAATGTAACGAGGAGGAGCGCTGTTTGCGCGCTGAACGTATGAAGCTTTTTTCCAACTTTTTCGTCACTCCTCTCTATCTCAGAAACAGAAGAAGACATATAAAGTGGTCGGACGGATGGAAGTTACTGCTTGGCGTCTCCCGGAAGCTTTTGAAATTAGTACACTGCGCGAAAGCTCCTCTCCTCCTCTCCGCTCATCCGGTTGTGCGATCCCGTTGCTCTTCGGCTTGAGGTGAAGCGTGGGTAAACTGAGCGCGCAGTGGATGCGCGCACCAAACGCGAAACACAAGTTCCCTCAAGCGGCGGCGAAGAGAGGAAGCAACGTGAAAAAAACAAGAACAGTCGGTATGAAAAAGGAATGTTGAAAAAAGTAGTGGATGAAAATAAAGCGCAAACTAAAAACGACGATAGCCAAGAGGTACGGAAGGAAGGCGGAGTTGCGCGCGAGTCAGGGCGGAGACGCGGAGGAGGCGAGGGCGGTGGATGAAGAAAAAAATGAGGAACGAGTGAAAGCGAGTGAAAGGCAAGACGTTGAAGAAGTATCCGTATAACACACGGTTGCTTCGGCCCCATCTCGAGTGGATGCTCTTCACCCGCTGCTTCTGGCAAAGTTAAAATTATTATTCACTTTTCTCGAGCCGTTGCTTCGCGCGACTAGCATGGCCAACGGGTAAATACGCTTCAATGCAACCGCGCCGTGCTCGGCCCACATCGCTTTATTTATACTCTACGCGCTTTTGCGTCTGTTTCCTCACCGTACAACCTTTGCTGGAAACTTCGTCGAGACGCTGGCGAAGAAAAATGCACTATCTATAAAAAAAAAGTCCCTAGTCCGCCGCGTGATGCACGCTGACGGTTCGTCTTTTTTTGTTTTCCAACTTTCAATGAGCCTGCTGAAGTATACTTCTGGAGTCAGCGCTCGCACAATGCGGAAAGTCCGCGATGAAGATGGGAATGGACACGGAAAGAATGATAGGCCGCAGCGCAGCGTCGATTCTCGTGCCGTTGGGATGTTGGGAGAAAGGCGAGGTAACAGACAGACCGCGGCCGGAACGCCGGTGGCTACGGTAGCTGAGTAAACTTCGCCGTGCGGTCGAATTGAGATGTACGCCCGAGAAAGAGAAAATTGAAAACTGGGGAGATGAAAATAATAGAAGGATGGACGGGGAAACGAACGGTGAGGGGAATCGCGATGAGAGCGCGTTGTTTGTGCGGGACTCGAAGTCGATGGACAGATATGTTTAAATCTTTCTCCGGATCCTGGTACCTGCTAGATAAATGTCATCCGATCAAATTTACGTTCAAGATGCTTATCGTTAGAATCGGCGGATTGAAGCGATGGACGGAACCCATTGATGTTGATGGAACACTGTCGTAAACATCGCGCTCGGCATAACGAGCGATCAGGGACCCGCATATCGATGGATTGTTGGATACATGGGGTCTATGTTTGTACACAGAGGGCAAGAGGTATCTCCCAACCTCCCGGAGACTCCTCTACCGTCTCTCGCGTGTCTCGCCTTTCCGTTGTCTCTGGCAAAAATAACATGCAGCTCGGTGCTGCCTGTGACAATAGAATTATACCGCGTAAACAGTGTCTCCTACTACTGTACACTGTGTAGATGTAGCAGAACGGAAATTAAAAAAAAATTAACACTTATGGTACTTCCGGTTCGAAGAACGGAATTTTCAAGCTGAAAATGACGGATTACCGGTAAATTTTTGGAAATCTACATATCGGTTTCTAAATTTATCAATCCACAATAACCTTTTAATTTATATATTTTTTTTAGATGCGTCAGCGATCGACCACTGAAAAATATGATCGATATTAATATCGGAGACAACATCAGCCCCGACTGAAGGTGCTTTCGGGAATGGTGATTGGCAGGAGTCGTCCAGCAGGTGGGATGAACCCTTGGTAAACGCAAACCACACACCGTGTGTGTCCTCCCTCGTCGCATTCAACAGCCCACGATACAAGCGGCATATTGGCTTACCTGCTGGCTCACAGCCGCGACTCGCGGTCAGTGCCCACATTCGCGCGATCCTCGACCCGTGTGTGTGTCCGACGAGCTAATGTCACGATCACCTGGAATTCTGAGGCTGACGTTTGATAGGCTGACGTGTGCCCTCCCGGTAATCTCGTCTCGACCACATACGCTCTGACGATACGTGTGGCGATTGCTCTTCAGGATGCATTCGCTAGCGGTTGCGCATCGTTAACCTTTACCTCTGGCATTACAAAAAAAATTAGCCACTCATTTTTCATAATTCCTTTGACAACCAACACTATGTGAGTTCCCTGTAAATTTGATCTGCACATGTGATTTAGTGAATACGGATTTTCTCTCCGCGACTGACGCACTGTGTGCGGGACTGTAATTGTCCAAGCTCATTTTCTGCTCCGACCTTCCGAAGCTGTTTCACTCGGTCTCCCGTTTTCGGAATGCCCACTTCACAAGCATGATATCGTGCCCACGTACGTCGTGTGTCGCCGGTACTGGAGTGCAAGCGTGCAGGTACCGAGGTGCTTGAGCACTGCGAACTCGGTTAACTTTTAATCCCTCATTTCCGGCGACACTCCGTACGTGACGAGACGTAATGCGGGCTGAGTTGCCACCCTCCTAAACCACTCGCATTCGCTCACTTTCTCTGTCTCTCTCTCTCTCGCGGAGAGGCAGAGCTTCGCTAATACACTTTTGGTTTGACTACGACCGGACAAGGGAGTCGTGGTCGACAGATGGTCAAAGGATGTGACACCCTAAATTAACTCGTCGACGCCTTGTTAGCTTACCGAACAGCCTGCGCGAACAGCATTACACATCGATACATCCAATATCGATCGTAAAAAATTGTCCTCATTTATAATTCCGCGTTCATGCCCGACGTGTTCCTGTCGGACCGCTAATCTATCGCTCATTTCACTACCGGCTCGTTATTTTATATGAAAAGTTAGTTTCGGCCATTAACAGCCTCAAATTACAATCCTGCACACGAAGCGCGCTAAAGCTGCTGGTACACGAACTACCTGAATGATTAATTTGTAGGATGGACGGAAAAATTGCGACAATCAGAAATAAGCGTTCGTTATCGTTAGCAATATCGCTGATTGAGGAAATGTCTAATTAGAGGTCGCCTTCTGATGAGGAGGAATTTTCATCTCTTTCATCACTGATAAGAATACGAAATCAGCTTATAGCAATCGTTGTTGGATTTTTCATGCCAATATGCTGCAATCTCGCGCCAGAAACTATTGTTGCAATATTGCTGGCAAGCAAATAGCAAAGCTGTATGCTTGGCTATTGCCAAGCAATTGCCCTTGGTTACCTGTGCTATGGTTGGCTATCTGAGTGCATGTACATTAGTTCCGAAGCCGGCACAAATCTTTATAAAGTATGGTTTGTCAGTCCACGATTAATTGACTCGTGACAAAAGATAATTAATAATGTTACGCGAATTTCGTGTAGGCGAAAGAAATTGCGTTAAGTTGTTCTTAACGTGTACTCGTCGAGGATACACGGCATTAAGTACCACGAGCTTAAGCGCGAGTGTAACGCGGATACGTGAAATTGTGTGTAAAGTATATGCGATAAGTAAGAGGGGAATATTGCGGGAGGGCGACTACGTAAGCGAATATGTCTCTTGTACATAAACTAAGTAGGGCGGAATGCGCTTGTATGCGGAGGGGAGCCATGTAAAACCCGAGCACGTGGAAGGATAAGCTGCTTCAACGTGAAAGTGAGTTTGAAGTGTCGCAGCCCAGGTATTACGTGTACGTACACACATACCCGTGAGCCACGTGATAGCTTATATGTGGGATCCTTTGCGCGACTACTTCCTCCTCCGTTCGCCTGAAGTATATTCTTCTGCATTATACGTCGCTCACAATAGGACTATGCGTATGGCTTTCGAAGCAGGTACAAGTTCCTACATGGCTCACCGAAGGACAATTACCGAGGTAGAAATCTTAGAGCGCTACGTGAGGCTCTGACAAGGCCTAGTTAGAGCCTCATCAGGCCTCGATTTAAGGAGGTTGGAGCGAGTGGTGTTCATTTTGCCTAAATTCGAGAAATTCGGGCAAGAATTGCAAACACTTCCCAATGTTATAAATATCTGAAAAAATTCATACTTATTATAGGTACAGAAAAGATTCATTTTGCAGAATAATAATTACAAAATTGTTGAAAAAAAAATTGTTCATCAAAATATGTGGTAACTCAACTTTTTTTTGTAATAAAAATGATTCGTTCATTTTTCGTATGAATTTTTTCAGATTTTTATCTTTATTTTGATTTTTCTTGTTTTTTACATGGAAAAATGTGCAAAAGGCAAAATAAAGATAAAAATCTGAAAAAATTCATACGTATTCCGAAAAGTGAACCAATCATTTTCATTAAAAAAATTGAGTTACCACATATTTTTATGAACTATTTTTTTTTCAACAATTTGTTAATAACATTTTGAAATTATTATTATGTAAAATTGGTCTTTTCAATGCCTATAATAAGTGTGAATTTTTTCAGATTTTTATAACATTGGGAAGTGTTTGCAATTCTTGCCCGAATTTCTCGAATTCAGGCAAAATGAACACCACTCGCTCCAACCTCCTTAATCCTTTATAAGTCACACCTCTATCCCCACTCTTAGGCGCTACCGTAATAACGCGTGGCCTCCACTCCGTGTCCGTTAGTCCTGTTCCAGTACGGTTTCGGGCGGTGAAACTTATAAAGGATTAAAAACTTCTAATGCTCAATAATGTCTGTTGGGTGTGCAATGACAGAAGATTACCTTGCTTTGCAAAACTTATGAAAAACCAATAAGGATCGAGGTTTGTACTTTAGATGATACGACAACGAGAGCATAGGTAAACTGCGCATGCGATCCGTGTACACGTGCATGCACAAGCATAACGCCAAGTTCCGAGGAATGTACGTGCCCCTTTAATATTGGCTCGAGTGACCAGGCTGATCGGCACGTGTGAGGCTGTAACTGGCTTTGGCCTTAAATCTCGACTATTATAGGGCGTTCGCTATCTATATAACATATTTTCCTGCTACGCGTACACCTCCATTTCATCTCTACCAGACGAGTACTAATTACGCATTTACCGCCGAGTAGGAAATTAGTTGTGTATGTGGCTCTCCTCGGCTCGGGAATCTCTCGCTGTAGTGCCCTGGCGCAACCGACGCGCTCTATGATTTGATGGCAATTAAAATTTGTATATTGTGGCACGTGCGAGAATAGAAGAGGTCCGGAATGCATGAGCAAATGAATTCTTCATAGGCTCAAGAATTTTCTGGCCGTCGGACTTCGCGGACGAGATTGGTAGCGCAGGTGCGAAGAGCTTTTTCGAGATTCTCCCTTCGTGACTGCGGTGTACTCCGTGCTGTTTGATTGCGGCGAAAATCTTTAAGGTCGAGCGAGAGCTTGCGCACACACATAAGGGTGGTCCCTCATCGGGCTCACGGTTTCTCGTGCATATTTCACCGGGGAGCGGTCGTGTATGCGCATAATTTTCCACAAGCGCGTTCTCCAAACGAGCGGCGAACATTGCCGCAACGAACCACCCCCTCCCCCCCCCCCCGAACCTCACTCAACGACGCGGGGAAGAGCACGGAGGCTCCATGGTTATGGCGGTGTGGTACGCGTGTCCGCGAGACTGGCAGAGTTGATTAATCTCTACAATATTAAAGAAGCCGCGAGCGGGCGTGGGCTCTATAGTCAGGGCAAAAGGATGTCGAGCGCACGCGCTCTGCAAAAGAGCTCCGTGACTATGGCTTTTACGAGGTGACGAGTACGAGAAACTACCTGCGACAACGTACATTCTGTTCCCGACATTTCGTTCAACTGTCGGATAACTCATTTATTATTTATTCCAGAGAATGCTGGGAGCTGGGAACATTTGCAAATGCATTAAGACACCGTGCATTGCACGCTGATACTGGAGAACTGTGCCTCGCGCAATCAGACTCAAAAATTCAACATCCAGAAATTAGTAAGCAAAACGAGGGCTGTCCTAGTTTGATTGTGTATGGACGCGGAATGGATCGCGAAAAATCATAACGATCACGATCATGGTGCGAGGCTCGACAAAAGCAACACTAGCGATCGCAAAATAGATCTCTCGAAATGTCAGTGGAACACACACAGAAAAAAAAATATCATTGAATCAAGTAAAATTTGCTTGCGGGCTGCCAATGACGTAAAAACGTTGTTTCAATTCTACTTTGAGTTCGTACAATTTCATACCGGATTGAAACTATAACATGTCAACTTGATAGTCTTGCTGTCATTGTTTCAGTATCATATGGAATTATAAGAATTCAAAGTAGAATTAAAACAAACATTTTTTTCTTCGGCAGCCCCAAGCAATTTCTTTTTTTCAGTACAGTTCTCCTAAGTTTTCATTCTATTCAATATAACAATGGCTATGGGGTCATTGACCTCATAGCCATTGTTTAAAAAAATCTGCGCTATTGCGTCCCCGTTGCGTGAGAAAATAAATGGAGAACATAAAAACAAAAATGAAGCTTACCTTTGGTTCGTCGATCGACCGATATAGTCTGTCCATCCTCCCGACGCCACATGAGCGTGGGTCGCGGATATCCGTCGGCCTTGCACGTGAGGGTGATATTCTGGTGTTCCCTCACTGCAACGGTGCTCTCAGTCGACAGGGAGTCCAATATGTTCGGCGGAACTGCAAGGTTCAACGGAGTTTGAATACATCGAACGGTTTACATATGTGGCACGTGGCATTATTTAAAGTATTATATATATTATATATATGTATACACATAAACGTGGAATATGTATTTCGCGTATGTACACTGGATGCACGGACAGAGAATAGATGAATAACGATGGACGAAGGTTTCCGCGCATCATGCAAATACTCCTCACTGCGATATTATACCACACACTGCAGGCCAGCGATATAATGTACAATATAAACCGAAACACGAGGAGTGTATATTTTGTTCCATATTTCGTACACGTACCAACAACTTGGAGATAGCCGACCTGGCTCATCATCGGAACCGTATTGACCTGACACATGTAGTAGCCTCTGTCCTCCTGCTCGACGCTTTTTATCACGAGCAGCCACGTCTTCTGTTTGTCGTGTGCAACGGAGAATCTCGGTATCTTGACCACCACGTGAGTGTGAATCGTCAAAAGCATCTGCCGGCCGACGTGAAGCCACGCAACCTGAAAACAATGAAAGTCGAAAACCTCGTTTACTCTTCGCGAATGGACTGAAAATGAAGTCTGTTTCTAGGTGAGAAAATCATAAAAAAAAAGATGCTGGTTTCGTCGACGGGGAATCCCGGCTATGGGCGGGACTACATAAAAATACATTTGTGAATATTAATGCGCAGGGGCTTCTGTTATTCGAACCGAAGTCGGAGGAGTGAATATTCAAGGATGTGATATAGCGCGCTGTACAGTGTAGACGGTAGCGCGATAGAACGTCGGAGCGTGAACGTGGTCGTGGGAGTTGGAAGAGAGCGGAGCCGACTATACACGAAGAATAATATGAAAACCTCTGTGGTTCCTTTCCGTTTCCGGCTCGGGAGGCATCCATCGAACAATGGCGACTCGATATTTACCAACATATATCGTACCGTTCGAGTTCCTCGGCCTCACAGTGGTTCGCGACTCACGAGGCTGTGAAACCCCGCGGAAATGTATTCTGTGCTTTGGGGAGAAATTAAGGCAGCTCGTTTGTACGCTCAGCCGAGCCGGAGGAATACATGTAAAATCGTGGCCATATCATGATTCTTTCGTTTAAGGAGGGCGTCTCGCTGCGCACTGACTTCGCATAAGTTCGACAACAATAAGAGAAAATTGCAAGTACTTCTTGATGGTGCAAAAATCTGAAAAAAATGATGTGTACTAAAGGTACTGAGAAGATTAATTTTGCATAATAATAATTGCAAAATGTAATTAACAAATTCATCAAACAATTAATTGGTTAACAAATTACCCGGCAACAAAACTTTTTTTTAATGAAAATGATTCGTTTATTTTTCCGAATACGTATGAATTTTTTCAGATTTTTAA
>JAPYZC010000916.1:0-23843 GCA_030522665.1 Ichneumoninae sp. A BG-2022a
CCCCCCCCCCCCCCTCTCGATTCTTGACACGGCGGCGGCAGCGGCGAAATCTTTTTATATTATAGAGAGATATATTAAAGTAATATGGGCAAAGACTAATATCTCTTATTGCCACGACCAATTTACGGGGTTTCTGTCGGAAAATTCGGTGTTGCATCCGATTCCTTCGTTCAATTGAACAGGAGGGGAAACTGGCAATGTTATACCGTCGAGGTCTCCGCAGTAATTTATCACATGTGCTTACCTCCCACTCGCACAAGTCACCCAACACTCCTCACTGAAATTATTTAAACGCAAATACTTAAACGCATTATTTAAATGCATGTACTTATTAAATTGCAAATTAACCTTTTATATTTCGCCGGAGCGAAAGCGTCAAAAATTAGAACGAATTTTTATATAATATATTCATCCCCGAACGTATTTTCTGAACATAAAAAAATAAAAATAATGATTCATAAAATGCAAACATTTCGACATACATAAAACATGTGAATAATGACAAGGTATTACCGATACAAATTTTGGACCTAAGATTTTTAAGCATTCATACATCAAACCAGAGCTGGGCGAATACCCTAAGTACTTGAAGTACGTATTGAAGTATCAAGTACTTGAAAGACTGAGCGTCGGGCAGTTCTTGAGTAGTGACAAAACTAAATTGCTGAAGTTCTGAGTACTAGACGCAGACTCAGTGCGTGACACTTCAAAACGTACTTCAAGTATTTGGTGTATTTGCCCAGCTCTGATTCACACTATATTCTATTACAATGAAGTAATATAGTACGATCCAGATTTTCCTGTTCGCAGCGCCACTACACAGCATTTTCGGGAAGACTCACAATACACAAATTCCGACATCTTTCGTACCCACAGTTTGGTCTCGTTTAGTCTCACGTCTTATCCATATCGGCTTTATAACCTGTAATAATAAACCTTGTTTCTTCGCATATCAAATTTATTATTCGTTGTAAAAAAAAACCCAACTATGCCGAAAGTTGTTTCGAGAAGTATAATATGCTCGGACACGAAGGATCAGGAGGAATACAGCGAGGAGAAACCATTGCACACGTATTATTGCCTGTGCGGACAAATGGCTCTTATATTAGGTACGTTGCTTAAGTCTTTGAAGCATACTTTTTTTTTTGTTCAGCTATGAAGTTCCAAATACATTGGTTGGTTATTAGTGCATTCCGAATTGAAAGAGGTGTATGTTCTGTTATACAAGTTCCTTCGAAGGGTTAAGGTTGGGCCAAAAATCAACACAACCTCAAAATATTTTCACTCCATTTTTCTCCGAAATTATTTCATAGAATAAAAAACAATTTGCGTGGCTCGCTGCGTTAATCAAATACGAAGCAAGGCCCGCAATTCATCTTTCATTTTATAGAATCGTTTCGGAAAAAAGTGGATTCAAAATGATAACTCTGTCTCTCTCGTACTCGTGCGTATTTAACGCCCCTTAAGGTGCAGCTGAAAAGACCAAGATAATTTCAACATGTTTGACCCAATTTTTTTCCGAAGCAGATTTATTAAAAAAAAAAATGAATTCCACAGCTCCGTACGTATTTGTTTAATGCAGCCCACGCTGCAATTCATTTTTAATTTTATAGAATCATTTCGGCGATCAATGGCTTCAATATTTTATCTCTGTCTCTGACAATTTCGATTAAAATTACTTTTTGTTCTCTTTGTTCCGAAACAGATTGTGACATTGAGCGATTGCCTCTGAGAAAACGTGACGGCGCAAGGGTAATCGATGGAAGCAAGCACGCACACAAGCTCACTTGCGATCGCGACGAGACAGTCTATTTGAAACGGCAAGAAGGAATCGAAAGGCAACACAGGCAAAAGTGCAAGAAGTGAGCGCACTCCGCTGCAATTATTGCGGAAATTTAAGTACAGTAAAACTTCGATTATCCTAACTTCCATTATCCCAACCCTCTATTATCAGACCCTTACGGTAGTCCCTGCGGTACAGGCAACTGAATCAAGTACCAAAATTTCGAAAACAGTTTGTACACATCTTAAAGGGATAATTAGTAGAGACTAAGGTGGATCCAGATGAAAGAGATTTTACTTTACTCTTTATATAATGTAGATGCACCTCAGCCCGCAAAAGTGCTTTAAAATGTGTACAAACAATTTTTGAAATTCGGCTATCCGATTGACTCAACTGTACCGCACGGACTACCTCAACACGTTCAATTCGAGCGTCTGAACTGTTATCGCTCCAGCTATATCGTAATTTTGATTTAATCGATTTAACTCCAACTGATAAATGTATATCCAACAGATGCGGCCTGCTGCTGTACTACAAACACGATCCTGGATCGAACATAGTCTTCATAGTGAAGGGTTCCGTGATAAAGAGCTCCGGCGAGGGTCCCATGACGGATATATACAATCAAGTCGCAGTTGAGAAACCCAAGAAAATCATGGTTACGAAACACACAAAGAACATGGGAAAATTCAGTTCTGTCACCGTGTCCACGATAGACGAGGAGGAGGACGAAATCGAAGCGGTAAGAATTTTGTACGATAATTGCCGCTTTCACATCCACCTATGAAAATGATTACTTTATAATGACGGATTAATGTGATTGATCCATTCTGTCAGATGATGTTAGTATCTGACAGAAGGAACCAATCAAATCATTCCGTCATTAAACATAATTATTTTCACCGCTGGATGAAGTGCGCCAAATATCTTCAGCTTCGACCCGTTCGTATTTTTATGATCAACGAAACTACGAAACCGGGAATCGAACCGTCGACCTCCCACATAGAATGGAAATTTTTGTAAAAGTTTTCAGATTTTTTTTTTTCCAAAATATTGAAAACATTTGTGAAATGTTTTAAAAACGTTTTGAAAATATTCATCGTCCGCTCGTAAATCTTACATTCAAATGTTTCAGAAATATTACAGATATGTTGAAAGATTAAGTATGTTTCTAAAATACTTCTGAAACATAGTGATTAAATATTTTTGATTTCGTGTTTCACCGAAATATTTCATAAGATTTGTAACATTGGAAATATTTCTAAAATGATTTCAAAATATTTCATGCCATATGGGATTATGTCTAGAGGCGAGCATGCTAACCGGCTCGACTGCAGATTATAAAAACTATAATTGTTGTTCACAGCGCGAGGTAGCCGATTCGTACGCGAACAACGCTCGTATAATCGAGAAACAGCTGGAGAGGAAGGGAATGAACAAACGAAAGCCGAACATGCCGCCTCCCGAGGCGGATCCGAAACGTCCGAGAGGAACGTTGTTGGACGTATGACGACCTCCCGTGTTCGCCTTTACAATAAAATAAAGATTTTTTTTGTATATTTATATTGAAATTATTTATTAACATTACATAAACGTAAATATTGAAAAATATATAAATGACTAGATACAAATATTGCGTAGAAATTTACATTGCAAAATATAATGATAAATAAATATAACAGCTACGTACAATAATGCAGTGGATTTGCCGGATAAAAACTTGTCCGTCGATTAATTTAAACGCGAGCGACGAGCTAACTCTGTCGCCGTGTAATCGCGATCCACGAACATGCCCGCATGAGACTGTGGTTCACCGATTAACAGGCAGCAACGCGGGCGAGCGGTTGCCGTGAGCCCGATAAATGCCAACGGTTCGTCGCATTTTTAATACGGCAAAAATCTATGCGGCCCTGCGACGTATCGAGTTTTTTAAATAATAATTCGGTTAACCAGAACCTGGATCGGAGTTGAGAAAAAAAAAAGAAAAAAAATAAAAGACGAAGAAAAAAAAATGGCAACACGTTTGGGATCTTTAACAGAAAACACAGTATTCGGAATATCATTGGAAACAAGCGTAGCACACGGTTGTTGGAGATCTACAAAGTGAATTCGCTTGATATGGCTTGTCGCGACTGTCGTTACAAAGTTAGCGGAGAATAAACTAACGAACTATTTTTTTTTTTATAAACTGGCCGTGTTATCGATCTACTGACTACCGGGTACGCAGCGTAGAATAAACTACTTGACACTGATGTATTAATAACTATTAAATCGTCTCCAGGAGCGGGGGGGGTGAATACACAGATAATTCAGATAGATCGTCTGTCCGCAAGGACAATCGTTACCTTCAATTTTTAGCCTAGTTGTGCAACGATTTTTTATTTTTTTTTCAATTAATTCAATAAATTAACGGGATCCTACGCGAGTAAAGCCGCGAACGGGACGTTCTGCAGTTTACCGACAGGCTGGAACATTTTTAAATAACTCTTTTTTTTTTATAAAAATCATTAGATCGAGGGATTTACGTCTTAAGATAAATAGCCACGAGGATAGTCATTATCGAGATTGCAATTACATTCATAGCACACGCTTTTTTTTAAACTATGCCTCTAATAAATGCGTTCGGAGATTTTTAACGATTTTTCGCTCGACGATAAACGGCTATTTATATTGCCCTTTCTCTGTCCCTCTCCCTCCCTCTCCCAACGTCTGAATTTTTATAAATTATCTTACACATAGTACGATTCCCCCAACGGAATTATCACTTTCACGACGACGATTATCGTCGTGTTTTGTAACCGACTGCAATCGCTCGACTGTGCAGTTAACTGTGTGTGTTCTTTTTTTTTAAACAATAATCTTTACCTCCTCTCGTCCGATTAAGAGCTGCTTATCTGAGCGGTTTTGATGTCCGCCTTTTTAAGTATCGTTGGCTCATCCTTGAGAAAGGTCCCGGATCTCGAACCGACAGTCGGTTGTTTCGGAGCCTCGCCGTTATGGCACTTGACCTTACCTTTCTCCTCCGTGCCTTTGGCCGGTCTCTTCGCGGCACTCGTTATTCTGTTCGTTCGGTGGATGCCGTTCGACTTCGGCGAAGATCTCTTGCTGGGACTCTCGGTGCTCGGCTGATTCGACAGGGTTTCCTTCTTATCTTTCTTGACGACCGACGAGGCGGCGCTCGTCGCTGTGGACGACGTCACGCTTTGCTGCCTTTGGCTCGGTCTCGATGCACCGCCGTTTATCGATTTGGCCGGTACGTCGGGAGTCTTTGCGGCGTCCAAGAGATTCCTGCGCAAATTCGGCGAGCCGTGATACGCCGAGATTGCCGCCGCGCGATTTCTGCTCGCCGCGGTCGAGCATTCCAGCGTTCTCGGCAATCTGCGTCCCACCGTCATCGGACTCTTCTGTTGCATCGGCGGTGACGATTTCTTCACCCGATCGTACGCCTGAGTCTTGTTCGCTCCGGCTCGTCCCATCGTCGGCGAAACTTTTTTCGAAACGTTCGATGACTTTGGCGTTGTCGCCGCTACGTCGCCCATCAGACTGTCGGTCGACATCGACGTGTCCATTTTTCCGGGTGGTTTCTTCTTCATCGCAGGTTGTTGTTGCTGTTGTTGCTGTTGCTTCTTCGGCTCCGCCAGAGAGTCGGCCGATAAGCCGATATCGGCGTCCTTCTGCTTCAACGACGGAGACTCCGGACGAGTTATACCGCAGCTCTTGCTGAGGGGCTCTTTCTTCGCGGTCACTCTGCTGCCCGTCGCTTCCGCCAGGCTGTCGGACGAAAGAGCCTTCACGTCCTTCTTTATCGGTAGCTTCATCTTTGCAAGTGGCTTCTTGTCCACCGCTCGCTTCATTGCTGGACTCGACGTGCGCGACGAGTCCGAAGACGAGATCATTATTTTTCGTCTCTGCTGGACGATCACCCGCTCGTGCTGACCCTGCTGGCCCGTCTCCTTCGTCACTGACTTGTTTCGAGGCTCCAAATATCTCGATTTTACCTGCAACGATAATAACAATAACATTCATAAAATACTAATAATAACAATAATTGATCATTCCTAAGAATTGATAATAATTAATAATTAAAAGAGCTAAAAATTAGGCCTTGGATTATTTAAATGATTGTATGAAATTTTATATGAATTGTATGAATTAATAATAATAATAATAATAATATTAATAATAATAATACAGCGTATTATATTACTTGTGAGTCGAGAAGACGCACCTCCAGCTTATTAGGCCACGATTTTGGTCTGAGCGCCGCCGCCGAATCGCTCACGACTTGTTTCTCCTCCTGTGGAATTTTTCTCTCGAGTGGATCACTCTTCGGTTTGATAAGCAGCGGTTTCTTCACCTGCTGAGTCGTGCTCGGCGCGCTCGCCGTAGTTGTAATCGTTGTCACCTGTTTCGTGGTTTTGTCAGTGTGCTCGGATATTGCCATTTTCACGCGACGCAGGTCCAAGCTTCGACTGGCCGAGGTTCTGACCGACGGAGCTCTTGGTTCCTAGGGCATTAATACACATTACGTTAGTATTCCATTTTTTCGAATTGTTTCATTCAAACTTATATCGGAGGACACGTCAAGTGCAGAAACATAGACATAAAAAATGAATTTATATATTATATAATTTATTAAATTACTGAAATTTCTGTAATTTGCCAAATTACAAAAGTTTCTCTACGAGCCTTTAATTATATCATTTCTTTATATCGTTTCAATCGAGAAGGGGGAAATGTGTGAGACATAATTCAAGCTCCATCGGGAAAAGATTATTCCTCAATTTGGATACGTGGATGAAGAAGTTCATCTTTTCCTGATGGAGCACACGTTCCATATATTTGCCTCCTCTCGATAGGGACGATAGCAATAAACCTTATACACAAGAAACTAATTTTTGTGTAACATTTCCGTACGCGATTTAAAATCGTCTTCCTTACCTTAAGAAAGTTTGAATGCCTCGACGGACGTTTCAGAGCTTCGTGCGGCAAGATGACGAGACAGGCGAGTTCCTGAATTCTTCGTCTCAGCTCGAGATCCATCTTGAGCCAGGTGGTAGTTCTCGCGGCTCTGGAGGCCTCCTTGACCAAGCATTTTTCAACTCGCGATTGAATCTTTCGTAGAAAATCGATGAACAACGGACCCCACGGCGGTTTCGCCTGAGGCTCCTCGACCTGCGTGGCGGCGAGCATTTTGTTCAATTTAGAGTAACTCTTGCAAGCCTGGTCGGGTGGCAGACGATCGGCGGCCGCTAAGAAATTGTCCTCGAGACGACTGATGTTCCACGTGAGATCGCGACCTAGAGCTTGGAAGTTCTCGTTGCTCAATACACCGGAAAAATTTTCCGAAATAAACTTCACCGCGGTCTCCAGAAGATTGGAGACCATTCTGAATACCGGCTCGGCCCATCGAACGTTCGGCAACGTAGCAAGAAGCTTGTCGCAGTCCATCATCGTTTGGAGCACGTTGTCCGTGGACTGAAAATAATAATAAAGAAACGGATAAGTTTTTATCATTCGAAGAGCTCGCTCGAGATCCGAGACGAGTTTCGTTACTGTTGCCCACCATGTGCACGATGTGCTGATGATAACATTTGTCCATGAGTTCGCGCGGCAACGTGGCGAACGCTTTGCAGGGCCAAATTCTGACGAAGTGTCGCGTTATCCAACGCAGTGACTTTCGATATACCTCGTCGAGACCATAAGCGGCCGCGAGAGGCATGCACTCCAATACACCGACCGAGCACACTTGGCAAGGTTTGTGAAATAAGTGACAATATTTAACTTTCAGCGTGTACCCTATTACTTCCTTGAGGCCTTCCAAACAGAGCATGTCCGCCAGTGTCGCTAATTCGACGATACTAAGCGTTTCCGGTATGTTGCTTTCACCGCTGTATATGTGGCACAGCGCGAAATGCACCGCGTTGTACGAATACCTGCAAGAGATTAGTGAGACAGTCGATTTATCAATTACCCTGGGTGACGTGGATACTTTAATGAAATAAAAGGAAAAATGTGCAAAGTACTTTGCGCGAGGCTTCCTCATTTATCACAATGTTGCGCATAACTTTCTCTATGAGAAAGTTCGTTGATCGATTTTGGCTTCCGCGTAGAGGAAGCTGTGCGGAAAATTATAATAAATGAAGAGGCCATGTGCATAGCACTTTACACCTTTTTCAAATTTGGTTTTACTTGTTTTGTACCGGTTATTGAAATTGATTTTACTTATTTTTCGTACTGTGCTACCGGTTATATCTTCGATGTATGGCTTTCGCAAAAGCGAAGAATGTTTTTGGGACGTTTTCGAACATTTTGAACATATTTACATGCAAATCTCGAGAAAAAAAAATTAATGAACACAAAGCTTCCTCTATGAGGAAGCAAAATAAAAAATCGTACCCTTGAAGGGAAATAACATTGCCCGCACTCTCGATCCATCCACCGCTCAGTATAGCGGCGAAATACTGGCAACGCGAGCTCAGGATGCATTTGTGGGCTCTGATTCTACGACCGGAAACGTCTATCGTAACATCAGGATTTATCTCCTCGAGGAACATTCTGAGTAAGTCCTCGCCCAGCCGGTTGTAGGGCTTCGTCACGCCCATACTCGAAGTCTCGGTTTCCTCGGTACTCACGTCTGAAATGAAAAACGGTTTAAAAAAAACGCATCAACGAAGTATTGACAATTCTCGTATATATTCTGAATTATCATCTCGAACGTCTCGGACTTACGGGTAGAGTCGCCTTTTTTGGGAATTTTCTGGTGTATTATCAGGAATTTTTTTGTCTCACAATATTAAATTCTTGAGGAAGTGTAACGCGTTTTTCACGAAACCAATGCACATATTGACTTAAAATTTCGAGTGCCTATTAAGAGCACATCTCGCTATCGTCTTGAATATAGACAAGTTTCAACTTTGAACATTACTATTTGTAGGGAAGTAATGAGTTGTACAACAGAAATTGAAACTTTTCAAATAAAAGTTATCAAATTAAAGAAATACCGATCGTAGTTCAGACGATAGAGACTAATCTTCTGATTACGAATATGCCTGGATTCTCTTTTTCAGAAATGCTTTTTCAATGGTAATCCAGGTCGTAAAGCAGCAGTTCTACATCGCAGCTTGCACGAGCTTCGGGATTCAATATTGCGTTCCAAAAAAAAATTCCCCCATTACGTAAAAACATCAATAAAAACATTCACGCAGTTTTATTGCAACAAAAACAAAAAAAATTCTTAAAAAAAAAAATTTCTGATAATACACCTGAAACTGCCCGAAAAAGAGGCGTCTCAACCCTCGAATCATGGACAACTCACCGGCTCCGGAGCGACACATGCTGCTCTGCATACTGCTCAAATCGGACTCGGATATAATGCCCTCGGCCTCGCAGTCGCCGTCGTCAATGGGCGACTTGTGCTTAGCCGGAAGGGACGTGCTCATTATCGACGTAAATTTACGCGGCAACGTTCTCACCGGACCGTTGCTGCGATTCATGGCGAGTTTGCTCTCGACCCACGAGGTCTCGGGAATGCTGTTGCTCATTCTGTACAGCGTCCTGTCCTCCCTCGAGGACGCAACGTCTGTGGTGCGCGAGCGCGACGGTGTCTTATCGAGGTCCGAGAGTCTGACGAAGCTGGATGTCGCGGCTTTGGCCTGGCCCTCCTTGGAGCCGCGGCTCGAGCTCTTCGTGTCCTTCCTCGAGACCGGCGTGAGGCTGTCGCTCGAAGTTCTCTCGAATTCCCCGTACTCGGGCTTCTTAAGCTCGGACTCAATTTTTTTGATGGTCTCCGTGAGCGACTTGTGAGTCTCCGAGACTTTGCTCACACCCGAATGCTCGGCCTGCAGTCTCTCCGTGTAAATCGGTATCTCCCCGTTGCGTAGATCGTCGAGATCGAAGTCCTGATTGTCGCTCTCCGGCGACGGGCCGCTTCCGCTGCTGATGTCGAAGGTCTCGCTCTTTCGAGTGTGGCCCTCGGTGCTCTCGGTGCCGGTCTTCTCCCAAGCCGAGGGTTCCGAGCACTCGTCCTCGTAGATTCTCGCCTCGGGAGCTTCGGCGCTCTCGACCACGCTCGCCGTTCCGAGCTCCTTGTAATCGCGCTCCTTGACGCTCCCTCGAAGATCCTCGTTGCCGACCGTCTCGACGTGAGAGTTCGGCGGCGTGTCCCGGACATCGTACTCGAAGACCTCCTCGGTCGAGGTGTTCCGACTGCTCTCGAGCTCGTTCAGGCGTCTCGCTGTCTGGCCGTTGAGGGTGTCGGCTCTGGCCACCTCGCTCAGCGAGTGGCTCGAGTTGCTCGACTTCGTCTGCAATTTTCTGAGGTCAGCCCGATCGACGGACACGCTGTGAGCCCGCTTGTGCTCCCGACGCACGACGGAGTCCTTGCTGATCCCGTTGCCGTTTCCCTGCAAGTGGGTCTTGTCGACGTTCCACGAGTGGCGCTGGAAGGCCGGCCGGGACGACGACATGGCGCGTCGCCGCACGACCGGCGAGTCCGACTCTATGAACATGAATACACCGGGCTTGCTTCTCTCGACCCCGCCCGAACTCTGCTCCTGACCGCTCTGATCGACCTGGCTGCTGCTGCTGCTCTCGCCCGAATCGCCCCGTTGCAATTTGCTCCTCTGTCTGGCCTCGGCGCGTTTGTCGAGCGGCCTCGTCCCGCCGTTGCCGCTCGCCTTTCCCTCGTCCTCGTTCGTCCCGCCGGGCTCCTTCAGATCTATGAACATCGAGAATATATTTTTCCTGTCGCAACTCTCACCGGCGCTTCGAGTCTTCCCGTTGCTCTGCGACATTTCGCCGTTGCCGTTCCTCGAGCGTTTACCCTCGTCCGATATATCGACGAAAAATTCGCACGACTGCTTCGCCGGCTCGGCGGTCGTCCTCCTCGGCTGCGGACACGGAATCGCCCGCGACTCCCTCGGACCGTCGATGTCCTTGAGATTCACGAAAAAACCGAGACTGCTGTGCTTGCTCTCGTGGGCACTGGAGTTCCTCGAGTTTCTGTTGTTCACGCAGTCCGACGACGAGAAACTCTGAGACATGCCGGTCTGACAATTGCCGATGCTCGACGATTTTCCGTTGCCGTTTTTGCCGCAGTCGCTCATGTCGACGACCCAGGCGCTCATCGACGAGGCCATTCGCGTCGTCCTCGCTCGATCGCGGGGCGGATCGTTCGTCATCGTCACCGAACCTCCGGAGACGATCGGCGTCGACTCGGTCTTTCGATGAACGATCGGACTGTCGCTCGGCTTCGTGTAATCCACGCTGCTCGCCCCGCCCGACACTATCGGCCTCGTCTCGTCCCGCTTCGGCCTCTGACCCGCGCAAGTTATCGACGAACGCCTCTCCCTCTCGATCTCGCAGTTGAGCGTCACGGGCAGGCTGTTGCAACAATTTTTCGAACCGCCCTCCGATTCCGAGAAACCGTCGTCGACCGATAGCTTGTCGCACTTGATCGCCCGCGAATTCGTCCGAGGCTCGCTGGCGATGCTGCTGCAGGCCGACGAATCGTTTCCGGCGGCCCACGAGGTGATCACCTCGGGATACTCGCGCGCCAATGAAAATTTACCCGCCGACAATTTAGTCTCGGCTATGCTCGGTGTCGAGAGCAAAAAATCTTTCCTCGATTTGTCGACGGGTTCGTTGGTGTCCGCTAGAAGAAGCAGCGAGGCCGTGGTGTTCTTCGCCTCGGCGACGTCGTTGTTGACGAATATCTGCTGACTCGTAGTTATCATGGTCGTTGAGACTTGAGGTTTTTCTGAGGTAGTCGAGTAGGTTATCGTCGAGTACTTTACGCCGGTGTGCGGCATGTCGACGGATAGTTTGGTGATTACTTGGGTGACAACCGGGGCGCAAGATTTCTCAACCGGGGTCTCGAGGCTCAGATCGCCGTCGACCCGGTGTCCCGAGTACTGAGGAATCGAGCTCTGGAACAGCAGGTGGCCTTGCCGACGCTCGTACTCCTGACGCAGAACCGAGAGCTTCTCGTCGTTCGGATCGAGTTCGAAGGTGTTTCGTCTTATGAGGGAGGGTTGTCGAGCCGGGTCTCGATCGGTATCCTGCGTGACCGAAGTTTTGTCTTCGGCGATTTCCGTCTGCGTAGACGAGCCGGCCTGCTTGGCGCTCGTGTTGTTGTCAGAGCACGGCGACGGATGCGTACTCTCGCCACTGTCGGCCTCCTTTATCTCGACGACGAGAGCCTCCTTCTCTATGCCCTTGTCCGAACCACCGTCCGATTTGTCCTCGGACATGGAATCGACCCGCTTCACCTTTCGCGGCTCGGTCATCGGCTTCAAGTACTCCGTCATCTTCAGCTCGCGCTCGAACTCCGCGACCCTCTCGTGACCGTCCTGGAGGCTCGACATCTTTCTCGCTGTGAGCTTGTGACTCTGCTCGTCCTGCGCGGCGCTCGACGACGACGATCTGGTCGGTACGTAGCTCGACGATGTCGATGTTAAAATCGGCAAGTCTCGGGAGTCGCGGCTCTCCCTCGTCATGGCGTTGTTCAACGCGGCGTTTATCTCCTCCTCGGAGTCGTTGAGACTCGAGGCGTCTATGAAGTAATAGCTACTTATGCTAGAGGAACTCTTTTTGAGGGCCGGATCGTTGGAGTGCGAGAGCTCGTGACGAAGCTCCTCGACGGTCATGCTTCGAGCCTCGGGGTTCGGACAGAGTTTCTCGTCGGGTGTTTTGCCGAACGACTCGTAACGATTGCCGTCCCTTCGGGGATCCGTGGTCGTCGGCGACATTATCGTGGGATCGACGAACTCGAAGGAACCCGTCGGGACGAACGAATTCGTGTGCTCGTTCTCGTTGCTGCCGCAGTCGGACTCGTAGAACGGATCGCTCAGTACTTCGTTCTCGTATCGCGCGACTTGATCGGCGATCTCGGCGATCGAAGCGGTTTCTCGCACTTCCTTCGGCGGAGGGACAACAGCGACGCTGTCGACGGTCGTCGAGTTGGAAGAGCGGTACGCATCGCGATCCGGTTGATCTGGTTTCGCGGACGAACAACCGGCACCCTCGTCCGCATGCCTCGCGCCACTTTTTGCAACGGCCTCGATGTCCCGCCGGCCGCTTCCATCGACGCTCGAAGTCGCTCGGTAAACCGAGCCGCACGTCGATTTTTTGTCACGAGACCTCTCGACCTCGCCGCTCAGACTTATCTTGATAAAATCATCGTCCATTGATACGTAATCGGTACCGTGCGACTCGTCAAAATCCGTAACCGAGGTCTCCGATTCGGTATTCTCCTGCGGACTGACCGAGCCGGTCTCCAATCCGGAATCTGCCATTTCCGACGCGCCTGGGCTCAGATCGTCCGGAACATCCTCCTTTCGGTCGCTCGTACTACTCCCGAGATCGAAACTCGAGTACGGCAGATTCTCGCATGTTCTGTGTGAAGAAAAAAAAAGAAAAAAACACTATAATTCGTAAAATTTTCGTACGTGGCGCGAACGGCGAAAGTCGTTTTATATGTTCTCAAATATTTTTGTACTATTTTTTTTTTTTTATAATAAAAATATCCCACCTTTCCTTAGGATAAAACGCGTACTCCGCGCAAGGGCTGCCCGTCAGTACGAAGTTACTTTTGACACTCAAAATCAATCGTACCAGAAGCTGCTCCTCTCGATTAACGTCCAAATTACTATACAAGAGCCTGCGGTGGATGAAAAATAATAAAAAACATAAAACTTTCATCTCAAAGGAAATTCGAAGAGAATAACTCGCTCATGGATTTCAGATGGAAGAAATTTGGTGTGCTTGGATTGTTAATTTGGATAGTTACAAAACTACTGTTACCATTAAAATTACTATTATTCAGTGAATGCAAAGTTTACCGATCATGCGACTAAGAGACGTCGATCATGCAAAAAATTGTTTTCTAATTAATGAATAAAATTTTGAAGCGTACCTCGCAAAGTCCGCTAGTCGTTGAAAAATTTCTCGCGTCTCGATATAGCATTTCGTTATATTGTTACTATGTACAAAGTACGCCCTGAGAGCCTCGTACAGGCTCGGCGATCTCGTTTTAACGATGCACGCGTTAGTTCTTACAAAGCTACAGCCGTGGATTATGTAAAAGTCTGAATGCCGACACTCCGTAAATATGCTACAATGGTAAAAAAATGTACTCCTGTGAATTATTGGGCAGGCTTCGAGGAACACGTAAATTTTGGTCCGTGGGGCAGTGTTTTATGTGCCAGGGAAATATATATATGTGTACGGCAAAGAACAACAATTTAGGCAACATATAACAATTTTGTTTTTTTTTCGTTCTGTTTACCGTACCTGAAAATATCTCGTTGAAGGGTCTGAACGCTTTGTAAATAAGTACGTTGGCTCTCTAGTTTCTGACGCCTCTTGAAACAGTCACTCAGCGGAGGCTCAGGAACAAACGTAGACGGGCGACGACGTTGGCGTTGGTGGCATGACTTCGTGCGACCTTTGTCCAAACTTCCACCTTCTTTTTTGCTGCCACCGCATCCAGCCATGAGGCATGTCTACTCTTTCATGCTGGTCCACCTTCCGAGAGAAAAAAAAAAAAATTGAATTAAAAAAAATTAATAAAAAAAAGAACATCGTTTGCCTCAAACGTTCGGGAGATTCCAGGGGGTTTCCTTTCCCATGGTGACGGTACATTCCATGGATGTGCATTAAAAGCAAAAAAAATTTCAAGGACAGGAAACGCAAGGCATGGTTAATTAGTATTCGACGCATGACGCGTCTCCGACTCCACAGAGAGTGGCAACTGCAAAGCGATTTTTTTTTACTTCTCTTTTTTCTTCATTTACATTATATACGATTCTTGATGCAGAGATAGTGTATTAAAAAAAAATCATTGTCTTACATTCTTTTTTCGTTTAAATTTACGATCGTCGATGCAGCGATAGTGTATGAAAATATATATATGTATATCTATATTTTCTTTTCTTTTCCTTCACATGATCTACGATAGCCGATGCAGCGATAATGTAAGAAAAAAAACACACACAATTTTGGAGCATTGGCTCGAGAAAATACGCGAGGCTTTGGGCGTTCCAATTTCGTCCGAGAATTCGAGACTTTTGAGTAAACCCGTAAGTCGGTATGGTATTTATTTATGTTAACACGGAAGCCGAGTAGACGAGAGTTACGTTACACGGAAAATAAACATGCGGGCCCCGCGCCGCAGCGGTCCGTGTTGTATAATTAAGTCGGCGCGTTTGTAACGAGGGAAGAGTTTCTCATTTAACAAATCCACCGCCTTTGCCGCGACGGTCATCCGGCGCGGAAGAGGACGGTGTGTCGTCGTCGCGCGCTGTCATATAATTGCTATTCCGTTCGTGTCATCGTCGGCGCCGCCGAGGAGGGAGGACGGGAGGAAGTAAAAGAGACTGACTGTAACGAAACCCGAACGGCGGAAAGTACCGTGCGGAAACTGACGTTCGGCTTCGCTGAATCGTCCGCAACAATCGGACGTCTCGGGATCGATCCAAACGCGGACACCGTCAGCGCTGTCAAGAGCCGACAGTATTTTCTAATCAATCGCCGTGTTACGATCGCCCTTGACGATGCGTCCAAAGTCCCGAAATTCTCAACACCGACGACAAAAAAAGTCACGCCGAAAAAGAACGACCGGACATGCCTGTGTCGCTCTCTGCGACGAGCAGCGCGAAACCTTCTTTTCTTTCTTTCATTCTTTTTTTTTCCAATAATTTATTGATCGAACGTACCTCGCGTTCTCACGCTGCGGCCGCAGCACGACCCGAAGGATCACTGGAGGAAGCGCCGAGTGCGAGGCAAACTCGATGCCCCTGCGTATATCCGTTCATCGGAAGACCCCACGATCGTCTTTTTTTTATTCGCGTTACATCTCAAACCGCCTCTCGCACACCCGTTGTTTATCGCCCGTACGGCACAATTCTTTCGCGGCACTCTCGGGAAGGAGCGAATAAGCCGAGCTCTCGCCTCGGTAATCTTCTTGACGGATTCGCGGATTGTCGTCTGGTTCGTTGAGAGGGCGCGAGCTTCGCCACTGCATGTGTCGAGTCGATAAAATAATGTATATATATACACAACATCGCGGGGAGAAAATCGTCCTCTCTTCCGTTTCTCGATGCCTCTCACGCACACTCTCGGCCGCCCCCACCGCCGAGCCGCCGAACGTCAGCGCACTCTGCGCATCCGTCAGTTTTCGTCGGGCTCTCGAACGGGGCTTCTCCGTGTGTGTATGTGTGTGTATGTGCGTATGTTTTTAATTTCATTTATCAACGATGAACACGAAGGAAAAGGAGAAGTACATAGAGGAATTCGAGTTTCCTCACTGCGACGAGTCCTCGAAGTACGAGAAGGTCGCAAAGATCGGTCAGGGCACCTTCGGGTCAGTAATTGAGTCGCTCGGAGGTTATGTCGCGTTAACGATATTTTTGTCGCTCGAAACTCAACCGTTATATTTTCAGTGAGGTGTTCAAGGCCAGGGACAAAAAGAACAACAAAAAGTTCGTGGCTATGAAGAAGGTGCTTATGGACAATGAGAAGGAAGGGGTTAGTACGAACGGTCCCAAACTCGTATCATAAGCGCCCCCCCCTCCGCGCTTTTGTCTTACGGAGAATTCATCGTTTGTCCGTTTCCTCAGTTTCCTATCACCGCCCTGAGAGAAATCAGGATATTGCAGCTACTCAAGCACGAGAATGTCGTCAATCTCATTGAAATATGCAGGACTAAAGGTGAGGGATCTTTGTTTATTTTTTTCAAGCCTGAACGATCGGCCGTGTTATTGTAAAAAAAAAATGGCCGCCGAGCGACCTTCGGTATAAAACAACACGGATATTAATTTTTTATTTATTTATTTGCTTCCAGCTACCCAGTACAATCGTTATAGATCTACTTTCTATCTCGTATTCGACTTCTGCGAGCACGACCTTGCGGGTTTGTTGTCCAACGTAAATGTAAAGTTTAGCTTAGGTGAGATAAAGAAAGTGATGCAACAGTTGCTAAACGGACTTTACTACATTCACAGCAACAAGGCGAGTGGGGTTTCTGGGCTCCCGGGCGATCCATGCCTTCGGATCTCTCATGGAGACGATATGTTTCAGATTCTGCATAGGGACATGAAAGCTGCCAATGTTCTCATAACGAAAAATGGGATTTTGAAGCTCGCCGACTTTGGTCTCGCAAGGGCATTCAGTGCCAACAAGGGCGGTCAGGCCAATCGCTACACCAACAGAGTCGTCACACTCTGGTACAGACCACCCGAACTTTTGCTCGGTGCGCGTAATTACGGCCCGCCCGTCGATCTCTGGGGCGCTGGATGCATAATGGCAGAAATGTGGACTCGGTCGCCGATAATGCAAGGAAACACCGAACAGCAGCAACTCACGCTGATATCGCAACTCTGCGGTTCTATAACGACCGAGATATGGCCGGGCGTTGAGAATTTGGATCTTTTCAACAAAATGGAACTGCCCAAAGGGCAGAAGAGAAAGGTAATCGGAGATGGAGATGTGAGCGGTAATTTTATCGTATTTTCACCATAAAAATACGGCACGTAACCGCTTTGAATATTACCTCATTGGTAATAAAATCATATGGTCTCATAGCAATTTAAAATCTCACCAACACATGGTGAATTTTCAATTAAATGTTACGGTAATCACGCGCCAAAAAAGTTGGTGACCAGTAATTTCACAACTATATAAATAAAGTTTACCATTCTTCAACCGTTAATTTAAATAGGTAGATGTTGTATGTTTCTACGGTAAATTTACCAAACAATTTTATCATCTTTACATTAAATTTACGAGACACTAGCTTGACCATATTTTCACAATCCAAAAATGTAGAGAAACAAAAAATTACGTAATAATACGGTAAAAGTGCGATAATTTTACGAAATATTAAAATACCGTTATTTCCACATATCTAATCCGAGTCATCGGAGTTCATTAGCTCTACATATTATCGAGTATTTTTCGAGGGATCGTAACGATGATTATTTGGTTCCAGGTGAAAGAAAGGCTGAAGCCGTACGTGAAGGATCCGTACGCCTGTGATCTTCTCGACAAGCTCTTGATCCTCGATCCGACCAAGAGGTACGACTCGGACTCGGCCCTGAATCACGATTTCTTCTGGACCGATCCAATGCCCTGCGACCTCAGCAAGATGCTGGCCCAACATACGCAGAGTATGTTCGAGTACTTGGCACCGCCGCGAAGACCCGGCCACATGCGTCATCCGCATCATCCGGTAGCCGCCGGACCGACGAAACCGAGCACAGACAGCGGGTACCAGGATAGAGTGTTCTAAATGCCCCGTCGCGCGGCCTCGGCGCTCCTCTCATTAGAAACTAATTATTTCCAATAATCAATGCCGTCGTACGAATTTACGACGATGTTTGTACAGCATTTCTCGCATCGACCACGCGATCGTATAACCGTACATTTTTTCTAGCTCGTAAGATATTCCTCAACACCTACGATGTAATACTATAATGTGTAAATATACGAATTACTTTTTTGTACGATATTCTACTTTTCGTTGATTTTTTTCGTCGCCGGAAAAAAAAAAATTATTGTACTGTGAGAACAGTGTTCAGGGTAAATTACATTTATTGCACTTCTCATAACATTCGGCAGACTGTAGGACTAATACATTAGAGTAATAAAGAAATCGAGACTCAGGGCAAGTATAGATGATGCTCATCTTTAAATAGCGAAAACGTATACATACACTTCTGCGAGGACTTTCACGACGGCTGGTCGTTTACACGAGCTTTCTGTGTGTCTGTCAATAATAAGTTAGACTTACGATTAGACCGTTGTACGAAATTATATATGGACACATGGGGCGAGCGCGCGGGTTCGACGGAGCTCGATATGAGGGAAGTTCGTCGCGCGGTCGGGTCGGGGAAGAAATACGGCTCGTATAAAAAATATATACTCGATACATCGATAAACTCACGAGACAAAGTTTCTCCTCCAACGTTCAACGGTACTTCATGCGTTCGGCTTAAAACGATTTATCGTCGATTAGTATACGTACAATACGAAGAGAAAAAAATACGTTCCGTGCAAATCAGCGCCCTATCATACACGCCAGCTTTCGTCAGAGAGTCGTCGAGCTACTTCCGTTCGACAAATGACGAGTGACTAAGGTCCGATCAGCGATAAATCTAGCGTAGCACCTTGTATGCCAAAATACATAAATACATTATTATTCATATACCTGTAATAATAATACTCCTAACGCTTTACAAGTGGCCGGATATATATGTATATATATAAATATATATATATATTTTTTTTAACCGAAACGTATGCACTCATTTTTATCGCCGTTCGCGAAAAAAAGAAAAAAAATACAATGAAAATTCGAGAACAATTCAGTTGGCGGTGATTAATAAAAATCGGCGAAATTTCTTTGTCGAAGGGACAGGAATTTTTATCACATTGACACTCTAATCATCGCCGTTGAGGAACGTATGAAGTGGATTCGGGCCCTTTCTTTGGGGCTTCGAGGTCGAAGCCTTTTCCGGACTGTCGGCTGCAACGAACGATTATTATTACGTAAATGCGACAATGAACCAGTGGCGACATGTTTATATGTAAAAAAAAAATAACCGTTATTACCCGGTGTGGGTCTCTGGGCATTTAGGCAACTGAGCCATTCGGTCATGCTGATCCTCCTGTCGTTGTTTATGTCGCAGTACCTTGGGAGCTTCTTGCCGCACCTTCGCAGGTGTCGATTGTTCGCCACCATTGTCCGGAAGCTCTTCCACTCTTTGCGCTCGAGTACCTTGTTCTTGTTCTTGTCGAGCATAACGAAATGCCAGGTGGCAACTCTCTCCTCCTTCGACGCCGGCCACTTGTCCGTCGCCTCGGCCGAATCGGTGCTCGAAGTTTTCATCTTCTTCTCCATCAGATCCATGAGATCGCGAAGGAACAGTTGCTTCTTAGCCTCCGGACAACCTGTGGAAATTCGTATTCTATATTCGTAAGGGCCTTTGGAAACGGATACATCGCGTTGCCTCACAATAAAACATAAACAAAAAATTAGCGTCTATGTGATGTGTGTGAGTGTATGTGCGAGTAACGTATTTCCAGTATGACGTCACTTCCGGTCGGAAAACGATATTTTCAAACGGCAAGTGTCGTAATTTCGGCATAACGTCACATCCGGTCGAAAAATGAGATATTCAAACCGGAAGTGATGTATTTCCGGTATGTCGTCACATCCGGTCTAAAAATGAGATTTTCAAGCCGGAAGTGATGTATTTCCGGTATGACGTCACTTTCGATTGAAAAATGAGATTTTCAAAACCGGAAGTGATGTACTTTTGGTATGACGTCACTTCCGGTCGAAAAATGAGATTCTCAAGCCGGAAGTGATGTATTTCCGGTATGACGTCACTTCCGGTCGAAAAATGAGATTTTCGAACCTGAAGCGAGTTATTTTCAATAAATCTCCGAAAATTGAAATAGCTGGTTTGTAAATTTCAGAGTCGATAGCGGGGGAGCGAAACGCCCGAGCCACAAGATGCAGCGATATTACAAATTAGCACCTTTCATAGGCCTGCTCGGCGGGGGAACCGGATTGCAATTCGGCGTGTGATCCTTGGACGAAGTGCCCGGTATCGGCTTGCCGGTGTCCTGATATACGCACCAGCAATAACCGGAGTAACACTGCACCTTGTGATACCTTCCGTCGGGAGTGCACTGAGGTATGTAAAATTTCTCCTGCGAGTTCTGGCGTTGATCCTCCATCACCGATTTCCTATCCGATATGCAATCGTTCGCTAATCGAAAAAAAAAACACCATCAGTTTAGCACATTGAGTTTAAATGTCGATAAAAAAAAAAAAAAAATTTTATATAATACCGTCACTCTCCTCCTTGGTGTCCGGCGGATCATCGTTGAAAGTCGGCCTCGAGTGTACCGGCGGAGGATTGCCCTTCAGGACTGTGGCAAAATAAACAAAAAACAAAAAGTATGTAAACCGACCGACGTTGTGTCAGATCACGTGTTAGAAGAGATACATTTAACAGGAAACACACACATTTGCAAAAACCGTCACCACCCCGGAAAATATGAGAAAATAAATGAATAAAAAAATCATAAAAAAAATGTATTATATACAAAAAAAAAAATGGCATGCGATTAATGGTAAATAAAAGCATGCGTGAATTTTTACTATGTACAACAGGATCTTCTATGATCTTCGCAGATCGCGGAGAAACGGAGTGTCTTGAGATATATAGTACGGGTGGTGACGCACGGAAAATCGATCCAGGATATTGCTCAACGGTCGGGAAGAGCAAAAAAAATCGATATCTCCCATCGATCGAGAAAGTGAGGGTTTCGTGAGTGGACTATTGAGAAAATTACATAACGCGTGTAACGTATAGCAATAGCGATAGTATAGTATGTACAACTCGCTATTGGGTGCTGGTCGCACGAGCATGCGTTGTTTCGAGGAGCATCGCCACGTTAGTCTTTTCCAACAGCGTGCCGGTATTTCTATACACGGACAATTTTTTTTTATACGAATGTAAATCAAAAGACAAATAAAAAAAAAGTATTTTGCCAACAGCGTACCGGTATTTTTATACACGGAAAATTTTTTTGATACGAATATACATTAAACGACAAATTAAAAAAAATGATATTAAAAAAGAACTAGACTAAAAAAAAAATGAAAAATCTGTGTAGACTGACATGGGAATTCTCCTCGCGGACTTGCAAGGGAACTCACCTTGGTCCGTAGCCCGGGTCCTCTGGGCCTCAGGGACCGCGGGACGCCCGTCTGCACCGTTCAGCGACAAGAACAAACGTACTAAATGATAACAATGGTATCACTCAGCCGATTGGCTTATATACCTATGCTGTATATATATTGACATTATATAAATAACAAAAAAAAATATGACAAAAAAAATCTCGTGTAATACAAAGTACAATGTTAATTCGCGGATTTTTGTTTATCTATAATCGGTAAGTGCGTCGTCTGTAATTTTTTTTTTCTCATGCCTCAAGCCGTCAGCGTCTGTATGAATAACAAACAGTAAAACAATTGAGTATTGTACAGTAACGAGAGAGCACGTAATAGCAGGGGGGGATTATAATGCTCGGCGATAGTTAGAGAGACGCGCGACAATGTTAACGAGTTGCGAGTTTGTTTTATTGGGCGCGTAGGTGAAGAAGATTTGGTCGCGTAGACGAGACTCTCGCGAGCGGAGTGATGAGAGGAGTCGAGAGAGCGCGGGCGTCCGTCATTGCCACGAGTGGCGAGTACACGAGAGTATAAAACGTCCGAAGCGTGTGCGCGGCCGGGGAAGCAGACGGGCCTTGTCTCGAGCAATTGCTACCAATTTCTTCGGTTCCGTCTCTCCTCCAGACCGGCGCGTGTGGGCAAACTTCCGTCAAGATTCACGAATGTTTAAGGCCGAGAGACAGATAGAGAGAAAGCGAGAGCGAGCGAGAGTCGAGAGACCGCGAACAACATCCTGTACGATCGAGACTGAGCCGCTAAACGGCCATAAAAGAGCCGCGTTATAACCGAGCGTGGCGAGCGTTATTTTTCAATTATTTTTTATACCGTTCATTATAATACACGGAGAGGAGGCGAAACTGCTATTTATACTTTTGGAATTTCCGTCCGTTCGTTCGGTGGTCGTCGTTCGGCAAGGACTATCTCGCGGACCGTCAGTCAAAGCGGAAAGTTTAACAGGAAGCGAGAGAGAGAGAGTGAGAGAAGCAGGAGAGAATAACGAGATCCCAATACACTGCCGCTTTACAAATTTAGTATAGAGTGCTCCTATGTACGTGTACAGGGGACAATCGCGTAAGTCGCATCCAGACAAGTTTTGCCGATCGGATAAGTTGGAAAGAGCGCGGATCGTATAACTTGAATCACAGATGTGAACGGTAATTTTAACGTTTTCTTTACGGTAAAAATGTGACCGCTTTGGAAATAAAACCATATGGTCTCATAGTAGTGATTTTAAAAATCTCACCAACACATGGTGAATTTTCAAAAAATGTTGCGATAATCTTACGAAAAAAAAATGTTGTTACCGATAATTTCACAACTATATAGGTAAAGTTTACCAATTTTGAACCGATAATGTCACACTCAAATAGGTAGATTTTTGACAGTGAATTAACCAAGAAAATTTTGTGGTCGGTAATTCCGCCTCTAGATAAATGATTTTTATCAGATTTTACAGTAAGTTTACGAGAAACTTTCATGACGATTTTCCATAACGCAAAATGTTGAGAAAAAAATGACGTCGTGAAATATTAAAATATCGGTATTTCCACGTCTCTAGTTCATCCCTTCCATTTCGTTGCCTGCCTATCAAATGGTTCCTGCTCCAAGTTTTTGTGCGGAATGGGAGCGTGGGAAGGTAGTGGCGAATCCAACTTATCCGGTCGTGCGTAATTGGCTCGGTTTCCGAGCGTGCAACTTACGCGGTCGTCTACTGTACATCGATGGTCGAACGCCAGAAGGGTGGACCACGCTTTCGCACAGCCTGTGTGTGGGGCCCTTGTGGAATTAAGCCGTCGATGTAACATGGAAGCATAGGCGACGGGCTCCCCGGAGCAGTACGGGACGATAAGGGTTTACGGATACTCCGTCTTACGAGTGAAGTCGTTGGCGAGACAAGCGCCCCATTCCTGGCGCGAGAGCTTGAGATCCTGATTGAGGTCGCACGTGCGGGCGAACGTGCGGGCGCATTTCTTCGGTCTTACGGCCTTCTTCGCGAGTCGCCGCAGCTCCTTGTACTCTGCCCTGTCCAAGTGCCCGTCGCCATCCTTGTCCAGAGTCGCGAATTTCCACGACAACACCCGCTCCACGTTCTTGTCACCTGGTGTGGAAAAAAATTAAACAATTAAATTAATTTATCAAAAAATAACACATAAGGATACACGAAATACACGACATCGTTAAGTTAAAGATACCGATGCTTGGATTAAGGTAGTACTAGCACAATGACTGACGCCGCCTAAGTTCGAGAGAAAAAAGACAAAGATTACAAACACTTCTCGATGAGAAAAAAATCTGACAAAATTCTAG